>JANAVB010037110.1:0-100174 GCA_029216955.1 Iris pallida
TTTTTATTACAACAAATCTAATCTAACTAGCTAGCTTCTAGGTTTTGGCCTACAAGTATACCCGTGTCTTCCCAATGCTAAGAGTAGTCGCAGCCAACCTGTAAAATATTGGTTATCCAGTCAGGAAAGGAACAAGCACACAACCGAGGGCAATTCAAAAATATAATAGAATTTACAAAACATAAAAATAGCATACGTGAAATGAAGCAAGAGAGTAAACTAGTAACATGTAATATCTAGAATAAAATGGAGAGATATGACATGATATATGGAATAGAATAAAATATGTAAACAGGGTGACATGGCAAGTAGTGACGACTGCAAGAAGAGATATAAGGAACCACTATCTACGTATTTTAAAATATCGGGTTCGACATGTGAACGGCTAGAGGGTAAATCCGATACCCCGTACGGGAATTGTGTGACTGCTATCAGACACGATCAGACATTTTAGAATTTTTTGGGTAGTCCACATGTCTACAAAGATATTTTTCCCTCCTAACTAGTACTCATGGACTCGAACAAGTCACAAAACACGGAACACGATAATCACGAAATATAGTAGGTAGAGATCCATGATACTAATCCGTGTAATAATGTGTCAGCAAACAAGAGAGCACACGTATAAACATGAAATGGAAAGACTACTATGAATCGAAAGCAATCAGAAAGTGCACTTACCTGAGGTCCTTTGCTGGTGAAATCGACAATACAAAATCACTCAATGAGCTACAAAAGTTTAATACGCGCAACAGTCTCTGTCACGACCCTCACCTAGTGTAGAGGTACGAGAAGTGGGTACGTCCAGCCTACGCCGTAGTGTCGGTGGTAGAACGCTGTCTTAGGTTACAAAAATCTAACACTATAAATGTACCTGTGCAAGTATACTCTCCGAACGTAGGACAATCTCAGAAGGTACAACTCAATCACAATTCTAAGATGGAAATAGCACGATATGATAGATATGGAATCTTGAAAGAGAAATACAAACAGAAGGAAAATAAGTCCAATTGTCTAAATGGTACTAACATCTCAACATCCACATAATATAATTCAAGACAACATAAATATAATATAATAAACTGCCTAGCTATCTAGCCTAAGCAATAGGGATGATGCCCTCAGCTAGAGCTGGATCCTCCTATGGGTCCAACTCACAAGTGTCGTCTAGGTAGGCTCCATAGTAGGTTGTGCAAAACTTCTCAGTATCATCTGTAATATTTTCAATAGGTTTAGTCAGGACAGGAGCAAGTACACAACACTGAAACAGGATCATTTCATGACAGAATATATAAAACAAGCAGTAGAGTAAACTATAAACTGTAAGACATGCACAAGAACAGTATAAATAGACAAATCTGAGTACAAGAAGAGTTTGTTTATGAAATAATAACTGTAAGTATATATAAGTGATTAGAGCACAAGATGGTTATGTAAACAGTCTGGGACGAACAATAAATGGGTCTTCATTATACGTGAGGGCATAATGGACATTCACAAGATTATACAAGATGGGATTTGATCACATAATAATTTTCACTCACCCTTCCCAATTAATACACAAGGATCCAGTCAAGTTATGTTACCTGTACAAGAGGTTTTTATCCATGAGGCTCATATGATCATGAGAGTACAAGATTGCACAAGAGTATACATGAATAGGGGTGTACAAGAAATATAAGTATCATCCGTGCACAAGAGTATCCATGAGGCTCATGTGATCAGAAAATGGCAAACCCTTAACATCATGTATCAGCCAACAAAACCAAGTATCAGCCGTACATTCAAACCCATGAATAAACAAGTATAAACTGGGAATATAAAGAGGAGAGAGTGTCCACACATCATGTCAGCAAAGGGGGTGTCATTCGTGTCCAACTGTGTCAAAGAAGTGTCCAAATATGTGTCAAATCCAAGTATCAGAGAACAGTACATGCACTTTCTCGTGCTGTTGTGTCGATCCCTCTAGGATACGATGCACACCACCACAAGTCTCATGCTCGTGTCCAGAGATAGATGAGGGGTAGAGCTAGGTGTCAGACACCCTGAAACATGTCCAAGAGTCTTTGTGTCCAAGTGTCAAAACTGTTTCAGGGTCGACTGTGTGCGCGTGTGTGTGTGGTCGAATCAGTGTAGATGCTAGAATGTGTCCGACACGACACCATCTCAACTAAAACTTGGAAGACACGATGTCAGTCGTGTCCCCGACCTCTATGACAAATTATAAGTGTCTACGTGTCCTGTGCAGTGAGCATGAAGTATCGGGTAGCAGGGCATGTGTCCAAGTAATGTACGAGCATCTCGTATCCAGTTTTGGACACGAAAATTGTGTCAAATCGTGCTAAGTCCTAGAGAATATCAAACCACATATAATAGGCTACAAATTAGTGAAATTAGTTTTAGAAAATAGTACAATAAATTCCTAAGTGACATTTTATCGAACACTCTATACAATACTCTGATACGCCTCCGATACACGTATCCAATGGATTCGGTTTGAACCCTAACTTGGTCAACAGATAGGGGACCCTAAGTGAATGCATCTATAAAAAGAAATTAGAATATTAATAGGTTTAGCGGCCATTACCTATTGAGAGTTGGAATCTCAATAAAATTTGCCTAGAAATAAGATCCCCACCAATTTGGTAGGGTCCAAGAGCCTTCAATCCTTACTAGCTAGCCTCTATCGACCTCCTCTACACTAGGGGAGTGTATTACAAAAGATTAGGATCAATTTGGAGTTGATTTGGAGAAAATGGATGATTTTAGGGAAGAACTCAATTTAGGGTTTAAGGAGGCAATGAAAAGAGGCATGATTCATCAATGTGATATTTATATATGGGGGAGTCTCCTTGGCCGGCCACAAGGGTATGGATTAGGGTTTGGGTAGATATTTAAGTCATGGGTAGGCTTCTACAAGTTTAATTCAAACCCTCTTAGGAAAGGCCCAAGTAAATTAGGGTTTCTAACTAAATATCCTACTTAACCATAATATCTAGATATCTCTAATCTTGTCATCTAGTTAGAAACTTCTAATATAATATCTAGGCTCATGACTAACATCTAGTTTAGATAAATTCTAGGTTAAGGCCTAACATATTAATTAGTCATATTATTAATTAATAAAAATTCATTTTTACCAAAAGTTATAAATAACCAAAATACCCTTAGGCTAAAAATGTGGTATTGACAAGTCTACCCTTCTTAAAATAATTTCGTCCTCGAAATTAAAGACAAAACCAAACATATGAGAAGGATAGAAAATCACACCTCAAGGTCTAAAAAGATAAGGGTATCGCTCGCGCATCTCATCCTCCCTCTTCCAGGTAGACTCTCTTGGAGAATGATGCCTCTATGTGACGCGAACCAAGGGCGTCGTCTGGTTTCTCAGTACCTTCTCTCGTTGATCCAGAATCTCCACAGGATGTTCTGGATAACTTAGAGTAGGGCCCACCTCGATCTCGTAATGATCGAATACATGGCTGGGGTCCGATACGTACCGTCTCAACTGTGACACATGAAATACGTTGTGGACTTCCTCTAATGCAAGTGGCAAGTCTAGCCTGTAAGCCATGTCACTAACTTTTCTACTGATAACGAAAGGTCAGATGAAATACGGGCTAAGCTTTCCACCTCCACCAAAGCGTATAGTGCCACGTTTCGGAGATATCCTCAAGAATACCAGATCTCCAACCTATAACAAATAAGGTCTCAAATTAACTATAACAATCAAACATGATAAATCAAAATCACAAAAATCAAACCAATCCTAATCCTAACTCTAAGTTGTACTTCAAACTACAAAGGTCTGCGGTGACTATCGGCCTAACGCCGATGTCTGTCCTGCACCACGCGAAGTCGATCCCTGATGAGCTTTACCTTCTCGGCTGCATCCACAACCATCTCAGGTTCCAATAAAGCTCACTCTTTAACGTCATCCCAAGACAAGGGAGTACGACATCTACGTCCGTACAACGCCTCAAATGGTAATATCTCAATACTGGCCTAGAAGCTGTTATTGTATGCAAACTCCACCAAATGAAAATGATCCTCCCAGGAACCTCCAAAGTCCATGACACAAGTCCGTAGCATGTCCTCGAGAGTCTGAATAGTCATCTTTGACTGTCCGTCCGTCTGAGGGTTGTATGCAGTACTAAACTTGAGCTGAGTGCCTAAATTAGTCTGCAGACTCTGCCAAAAATGGAAAGTAAAGCGACTATCCCGATCCGAGATAATGCTCACTAGAACTCTATGAAGTCTAACAATCTGACGCACGTACATCTCTACTACCTTCTCCGTAGGCAAATCTACTTTGAATGGTAAGAAATGGGTTAATTTGGTCAACCAATCTACGATGACCCAAATTGGTCTTTTCCTCCTGGTGTACGTGGCAATACCGAAACAAATTCCATCGTAATGTGCTTCCACTTCGAAATGGACAATGGTTGTAATAGTCCTCCTGGCCTCTATCTCTCTGCCTTCACCTACTGGCAGACTAAACATCTGGCTAGGAAGCATGCTACCTTCCGCTTTATCCCATACCACCATACATGCTCCTTCAGATCCCTATATATCTTGTTAGAACCCAAATGCATAGAGTACTAAGAACGGTGTGCCTCCTACATAACCTGCTCCACTGGGCACACACAGTCTTGAACCGTGCCTCATTGTACCATCCTCTGCAATGACGAACTCCTCAACCAGTCATGCTCGAACCTGCTCTCGGATACACCACAGAGCTACATCGTCGAACTGAGTCGACTTGATCCTCTCTATCAAGTCTGACTGAATTTGCAGACCCCACATCTATATTTCAACTTTCGGCACTATCACCTCGATCTCCAGGCTCTCCAGATCTACTAACAAGTGACGGTCGGCTGTCAAATACATGGCTATCGGATACCTACTTAAGGTATCGGCAACCACGTTGGCCTTCCCTGGATGATACTGCAATAAAATATCGAAGTCCATTATCAACTCCAGCTATCACCGCTACCTCATGTTGAGCTCTTTCTATGTAAATACATACTTCAAGTTCTTATGGTCTGTGAAGATCTCCACTCGCTCTCCGTACAAATAGTGTTTCCATAACTTCGGAGCAAAGATAATTGCTGCTAACTCCAAGTCATGGATAGGGTAGTTCTTCTCATGCGAACGTAACTGCCTAGAAGCATAGGCAATTACCTTCCCATGTTGCTGCAAGACACAACCCAAACCCTTCCCTGAGGTGTCACTGTAGATAGTGAACCCGCCTGATCCTGATGGCAATGTCAAAATCGAAGCTTTCGTCAACCGCTTCTTTAACTCATCAAAAGCGATCTGACACTCCTCAGACCAGATAAACTCTGCGTCCTTCCGGGTCAGCCTAGTCAACAGCTCTGCAATCTAGAAAAAACCCTAAACGAACCTCATTTAGTAGCCTACCAATCCCAGGAAGCTCCTGATCTCCCAACTGAACTCGGGGCTGTCTACGTCTCAACTGCCATGATATTCCTTAGGTCAACTGAGATCCCATCCCCGGTCACAACATGACCTAGGAACTCAACTTGATCCAGGAATTATTCATACTTTGAGAGCTTGTCGTAAAGCTCCTCCTTCTTAAGAGTCTCCAGAACCACTCTCAAGTGCTCTTCATGCTCCTCTGGGGTCTTCGAGTACACTAAGATGTCGTTGATGAACACCACCACAAACTTGTCCAAGTACTGGTGGAACATCTTGTTCATTAGGTTCATGAACACCGTCAGGGCATTAGTTAACCCAAACGACATTACCATAAACTCAAACTGGCCATACCGTATCCTGAATGCTATCTTCGGGATATCCTCAATCTTCACCTTCACCTGATGGTAGCCTGACCTCAGATCAATTTTAGAAAATACCCTCACTTTGCTCAACTGATCGAAGAGATCATCGATCCTCGGCAGCAGGTACTTGTTCTTGATCGTAAGGTTGTTGAGAGTCCTGTTGTCGATACACATCCGTACTGACCCATCCTTCTTCGGCACAAAAAGCACCGGTGCACCCCATGATGAAGAACTCGATCGGATGAAGCCCTTGTCCTGCAACTCATCCACCTGTTTCTTTAACTCCACCAACTCGTTGTTGTTCACTCTATAGACGTGCTAAGATATCGGCTCTGTGTCGGGCACCAAATCTATAGAGAACTCAACGTCTCTGTTCGATAGTAGTCCTGGCAACTCCTTCGAAAAGACATCCATGAACTCCGCTAATAATGGATATGGCATGCTCTGCTCCTCTACTCGAGCTCCGCAGAAAACTTCGCTGCCATGCTCCGTCTCCCGTTTGGCGAACTCAAACTTTGGCTCTCTCGGCACTCTGAAAAGAACTCTGCCTCCATGACAATCTATACTGGCATGGTGCCTACTCAACCAATATACCTCGAGTACAATATCGTAGTTCGGTAATGGCATTATGAGCAGACTCACATCCAGTTTTCGGCCTCCCAAAATAACTCTCTGATCCTTACAAATATCGCTGAGAATGATAATACCACCCCAGTCGTGATCTTGCAAGTCCTAGGCAATGATTCAGAAACAGCTGGTTTCTAATAGTAAACGATATAGACATAAAGCTATGGGAAGCACCAAAATCAAACAATACAAATACGGGAATGGAGTCGAGAAAAACAGAACCTGCAATCAGCTCTCCTATTGCCTCTGTATCCTCGGCTGATATGACGAAAGCTTGCCCCTGCTGGCCTCCTCCCCTGGACAAACCGTTGATGCTGGACAAACCTCTGCTGATGAGTCTACAGTGGTGGTCCCTTCTGATGTCCCATCGGAGCCCTAGCTTTCGCTACTGCCTAAGCCAAACGTGCCAGGTTCTTAGGATACGCCCTCAGCTGATGTCCCACTGCACCACAAAGTTAACAACTGCCCAGCCTATTTCGACAATCATTCCACCCATGTCCTGGCTTCTTGCAAAAGTTGTACATAGCGTCCTGCTGCTGCCTGGGTGCCTACTAAAAAGGCACATATCCCTAGCCCTGAAACTGCTGCTGAATTGGCCTCTACGGCTGCTGCTGCTGCTGCTGAAAGTGAGACCTCTTGGTCGGACTTGCACTGCTACTAGCCCCATTAGTATTCCGACCCCTCTTTACCTTCAGCTCAAGGTCGTCCTCAGCTGCCATGGCTCTCGCCAAAATCTCTTTGAAAGTGGCATCGTGGCCGCTCTTGGTCAACGACTTGATCTCCTTGATCAAGCCCATTCTGAACCTACTCGCCTTTGCGGCCTCAGTAAGATCCTCCATAAATCTGTCCAAATGGCAGAACTCTCCTGTGTACTCCTCAATGGTCTGGTTCCACTGAACCAAGTTTTCGAACTGTGTCTCCAGTGCACCGAGTGCGGTGTCAGAAAAGAACTTCTTCTTGAAGAGCTTCTTGAAAGCTCCCCATATTTGTCCCTCAGTACCCACTCGGGGATCAACCTGGTACCATGTCCTGGCAAGGTCCTGTATTTGGTTGCTAGCTGCCTCTACCTAAATCCCATCTGGTATCAATGCGAGGCGAAAGATCTCCTCGATGTGCTTGATCCAGTCGTCGGCATATATGATGCCCTCAGTACCCCTGAACTCTCTCATACGCATCTTTTGGAAGTCCTGGATGTTCGAGGTCCTCGGATGGTACTACTGCACCTGGCCTCTCTGTAGATGGGCGGTCACCCTCTCTACCGTCGTCATAGCTAGATGGTAGGTATTGTCTATGCCCTGCCTGAAATCAGCAGATTGGCTCTGCTGAGCCTCCATCATCTGCTGGAAGAAGGCAAAAAGCTAAGCTGCATACACTGATCCTGAAGGTGGCTACTGTTGGAGTACATCTGGGATGGCTGGAGTAGGCCTCCGAACAGGTGGTGGTGTACCCCTGAACGTAGCAGATGCTCCAATATAAGAAGAAATAAAAGGAGTTACGGTCCCAGGGTCCTACTGTACCTGACGAGAGGTGGCAGGCCTCTCAGTGGTATCCCCTGGGCCAGAATGATGAGATCGTGTATGCACCATCCTGGAGACAGATCAAACAAGGAAATCAATACTGAACAAGAAGCGATATAATCAAAGGAGGACAGTTTATTTAAAAGGAAAACATTTAACAACAAGAATTTAGATGGCAGGAATTCAGATAAGAGTCAAATGAGATTGAGTACCTCAAAAACTTATATCGTATATTCTATTGCAGGTTGTAGTGATACTCCAGTTCGAGTACCACTACGAAATCGTACGAGTTGTGACTCTCGAAGAGACCTGCATGGGCCACCACTAAAAATGTGTCATAACCCGCACCCAGTGTAGGGGCACGAGAAGTGGATATGTCTAGCCTACGCTGTAGTGTCGATGGTAGAATGTTGTCCTAGGTTACAAACATCTAACACTATAAAAATACATGTGCAAGTATTCTCTCCGAACGGAGGACAATCTCAGAAGGTACAACTCAATCACAATTCTAAAATATAAATAGCACGATATGATAGATATGAAATCTCAAAAAAAAAAATACAAACAGAAGGGAAATAAGTCCAAGTGTCTAAATGATACTAACATCTCAACATCCACATAATACAATCATATACAACACAAATGAAATATAATAAACTGCCTAGCTATCTCGCCTAAGCAATAGGGATGATGTCCTCATCTAGAGCTGGATCCTCCTGTGGGTTCAACTCACAAGTATCGTCTAGGTGGGCTCCATAGTAGGTTGTGCAAAAATCTTCAGTATCATCTGTAATATTTTTAACCGTTCCAGTCAGGACATGAGTGAATACACAACACTGAAACAGTATCATATCATGACAGAATATATAAAACAAGCAGTAGAGTAAACTATAATAAAAACTGCAAGACATGCACAAGAACAGTATAAATACACAAATCTGAGTACAAGAAGAGTTTGTATATGAAATAAGAACTATAAGTAAAAATAAGTGATTAGAGCACAAGATGGTTATGTAAACAGTCTAGGACATACAATAAAATGGGTCTCCATTATACATGAGGGCATAGTGGACATTCACAAGATTATACAAGATGGGATTTGATCATATAACCATTTCCTACTCATCCTCCACAATCAATACACAAGGATCCAGTCAAGTTACATTACATGTACAAGAGGTTTTTATCCATGAGGCTCATGTGATCATGCGAGTACAAGATTGCACAAGAGTATACAAGAATAGGGGTGTACAAGAAATACAAGATGTTCATAAAAGGTACATGACAAGATGTATTTGATGAACCCGAGGAGAATAACATCGCACGATAAGATCCATAGGGTACTGGTCTGTGATAACAACGTGACAGCATCAAACAATTTATCTAAAGTAGGAATATAAGTTCTAACAAGTATGAAAATGATCAGAGCATGTACTCGTTTGAGATCCTGAGTGACTGTTAAAATAGATGTCCAAACCGAAATAACTAAGTCCTAAATAGAGCACACAAGTTATGATGTATTCAAGAAGGTAATAATTGAAGTTAACAATACATTCTACATAGTTCCAGGACATTCTAGGTCAAAGTCAACTCTTGGTCAACCTTGTCAATAATCTAGTCAAACTAGGTCAAACTAGTAAACTAGTCTAGGTTTGGTCAACTCCAGCCTACAAGTCTAAATAGAACTATATAAAACCTACACATATAGATATAACTACATATGACATATATATATATATATATATATATATATATATATATATATATATATATATATATATATATATATATGTATACATATATATATATACATACACACACACACACACATATATATACTCTCTATATATATACATACACTACATATATAGGCAATACTCAAAACACCACACAACCATAAGACTCTCAAATCTGAAAACATACTTACATAGAATATACAATAAATATAAATATATATATATATAGAAACTCATATCCATATATAAAATATAGGATAACTATATATACATATAGAGAAAGAGGGAAAGGGGTTAATGTATACAACTAGGAAACTGGGAACCAACCCCAAATTCCAACTCAGGAACCTGGGAATGAATCCCCAACTCAAATACCACACAATTCTAAGGAAAAACTGAGAACAACCATGTAATAAGACATACATATCTATATATAACCAACTCAAACCCTATATGCATAAACACTATATAAGATCCTAACTAAAATGTAACCACAACCCTAACTAAACCATTCAATCAACAACATCTATATGTAATTACCCACTGAAATAACTCAAACATAACTGGAACTCAATCAAACTAGAACTGACAGAAAATATATATATTAAAACACACACACATATATGTGTAGATACATAGGTACTCATATATATAACATAGGTACTCATATATATATATATATATATATATATATATATATATATATATATATATATATATATATATATATATATATTTACTCATATATATATATATATATATATATATATATATATATATCGCAAGAAGTTGTCCACCGACGATAATTTGTACACTATAGGATTCAGCTTGGCATCTGCATGCAACTGCTGCTCAGAGCGTTAGACGAAAACCATCGACCGTATATTTTGTCAAGGGGAATTACCTGCCAAGGTCTGGAGAGTGTTATCTCAAAGGTGCAGAAGGGCTCAGGGAGTTGGATGCTTCAATGACCTCCTGGCTAGCTGGGCACTTGCTTCCCACGGTCACCAAATCGTAGCGGCCGCTGCTATATGGGTCATTTGGAAGAATTGCAACAAAGCGAGATATGAGGGCCACCAGTACAATGTCGACTAGATCATTAGGGAGGTCACCAGGCATTGCCATAATATCAGGGGCATCTGTTCACACGGGCAGACAGGTTTTTGGGCTTCTCTTCTTTTCTAACCTACGGTTTTTTGGTTTTGTTGGTATACTTGTATATGCATCGGCATTTTGTGCCTAGGGGTATACTTGTACAGGCTTCGGCATTTTGAGCCTTGTTGGAATAAAATGGGGTGTTTCATATATATATGTATATATATATATATATATATATATATATATATATATATATATATATATATATATATATATATATATATATAAATATATATATATATTTTATATATTTTTTTATATTTTATATTTTATAAAAAAAATATATATATATATATATATATTATATATATATATATATATATATATATATATATATATATATATATATATATATATATATATATATATATATATATACAAAGACACTATATATACAAATATATATAGATATAAAGTATTATAATCATCAATCAACCTAACTCAGGAATGCAAACCCCTAACTAAGAAATAGCAAACCCTTAACATCAGGTATCAGCCAACAAAACCAAGTATCAGCCGTGCATTCACACCCATGAACAAATAAGTATAAACTGGGAATATGAAGAGGGGAGAGTGTCCACACATCATGTCAGCAAGGGGGTGTCACTCTTGTCCAACTGTATCAAAGAAGTGTACAAACATGTGTCAAGTCCAAGTATCAGAGAACAGTGCATGCATTGTCTCATGCTGCTGTGTCAATCCCTCTAGGATACGACACACACCACCACAAGTCTCATGCTCGTGTCCAAAGATAGATGAGGGGTAGGTCTAGGTGTCAAACACCCTGAAACGTGTCCAAGTGTCTTCGTGTCCAAGTGTCGAACCCGTATCAGGGTTAACTGTACGTGTGTGTGTGTGGTCGAATGAGTACAGACACTAGAACGTGTCCGACACAACCCCACCTTAACTAAAACTTGGGGGACATGATGTCAGTCGTGTCCCTGACCTCTGTGTCAAATTACAAGTGTCCACATGTCCTGTGCAGTGAGCACGAAGCGTCGGGTAGCAAGGCATGTGTCCAAGCAATATGGGAGCATCTCGTGTCCAATTTTAGACACAAAAATCATGTCAAATTGTGCTCATCCCTAGAGAATATCAAATGACATATGATAAGCTACAAATTAGTGAAATTAGTTTTAGAAAATAGTATATTAAATTCCTAAGTGATATTTCATCAAACACTCTATACAATACTCCGATACGCCTCCAATATACGTATAAAATGGATTCAATTTGAATCCAAACTTGGTCAACAGCTAGGAGGACCCTAACTTAATGCATCTATGGAAAGAAATCAGAACATTAATAGATTTAGAGGCCATTACCTATTGAGAGTTGAAATCTCAATGAAATTTTTCTAGAAATGCGATCCACACCAATTTGCTATGGTCCAAGAGCCTTCAATCCTTGCTAGCTAGCCTTTATTGACCTTCTCTACATTAGGGGAGTGTATTACAAAAGATTAGGATCAATTTGGAGTTGATTTGGAGAAAAAGGGTGACTTTTGGGAAAGAACTCAATTTAGGGTTTAGGGAGGCAATGAAAAGAGGCAAGATTGATCAATGTGATGTTTATATGGGGGGAGTCTCCTTGGCCGGCCACAAGGGTGTGGAATAGGGTTTGGGTAGATATTTAAGTCATGAGTAGCTTCTACAAGTTTAATTCAAGCCCTCTTAGGAAAGGTCCAAGTAAATTAGGGTTTCTAGCTAAATATCCTACTTAACCATAATATCTATACATCTCTAATCTTGTCATCTAGTTAGAAACTTATAATATAATATCTAAGCTAATGACCAACATCTAAATTTGGGAAATTCTAAGTTAAGGCCTAACATATTAATTAGCACATTATTAATTAATAAAAATTCATTTTCGCCAAAAGTCATAAATGACCAAAATACTATTAGGCTAAAAATATGGTAGTGACAGTCTCTGAATGCTGAAACAAATATTTCCAACGTGTTCAGAATAGTCAAATCAGCTAGCATAGCCTATCCATAAGTCCAATTCTGGACACAGGAGCAAAGCGATCATTTCTGGTCAAAACGATATATGTCGTTGGACCCGCTTTGCACCGAAAAAACGTGCCAACATCTACAGTCTCTAACGTCATAAAACTACATGTCTACGGATTCGGTTTGACGAGATAAACATAGTTGTATGTTCAAAGTTGAATTCCGGCAAGCCATGCACAAAATCGTTCGTTGGATCGGGTCGCGGGCCCGCCAAAATAGCGTTCCGGTCGACCTTCTCAGAATCGGACCAAACTTGACATACAGGACCAAAAAAATGATACAGTCCTCTTGGCGCAACTTTCATCTCGAGATGACAAATGTGCACGAAATAATTGACTAATTTACAAAGAGGTCGATACGGGGTATCTCGACGGATACGCATCGATTTCGTCGCGCACACGCAGCAAAACCAAGTTCCGTCCAATCCCACACGTCCACAACATCAGTACGCGCTTTCGATGCTTACGGTTTATGACCACGTCATCAAGTTTGTTGGGACGCATGCCGTATCGGTTAATTTCTAAGTTTTCAAAAATATTTTCTTCTTTTTTCTGTGATTTTTGAATTAATTTTTGTCACTATATACTCGACTAGATTTAAAACTAATAATAGTATTTTAATCCTGTTTATGTTTTCTATATTATTATTCAGAAAATTTTTGAAAACTCTATGTGGTTTGGCGGCAATTCGCCTTTAAAATGGTAGTTTGGACTGGTTTCTATTTCCTATTATGAACAGGTTTTTGGTTGAGTTCGTCTCGATTTTTCGAGCGATTGGTAGTAGCTACTCCCAAACTACTTAAACTGAGTTGGAGTGGGTTATATAGGATTTCTAGGGAAACTTACAAAATCAAAATCGGTCGCATATACAGGAAGTAAAGATATCGCGAAGTAGGGTACCTTGAAGTTGGGTGGCTGAAACAGGGCACCCAGTTCTGCGGTTTGCCACTGTCACACCCTGATTCGGGAAATGTTTCTTCCTCGCTTCGATTTGCACGGAATCGTTCGTCCTTGCTAAGGCGTGATGTCGTACAAGTCTGGTGTTGCACTTGTATAAGGCAAGAACGTGCACTGTTATATCATTTAGAAATATTTGAAATCCAGCCACATTTCAGAAATATTAAGGACACAATATAGGAAGAAGAAATACTCATTTTATTTATACTTGTAGTCAGAATACAACTTTTCTCGATAATATTTGAAATGCCTTTTAGGCTACATTGATTCATGAAAAAAGTACAACTGATAGGCTGCCATGAAATAACTTCCCATTCCATACATCATGCCCCTTTAGTACTTTGAAATATATAAGCAGCCATCTTTGAAAACTTCGCAATACTTTGTGCGTCTTTTAGGGAAAACAACTTGAAAGAAAATAGTAGTTCAGAAGCTTTAGTTGCGATGTGTGCCCGAGCCTTCGCCAGTACCTATGGAGAAGGGGTCAGCACATTATAACAATGTGCTAGTGAGCCTCGTTGGCCCACTCAGCTAAACCAACATTTTATTAATGACAAGCATTTTAAAGATATGAACTTATTAGGAACATGCAACATTTAGAGTGAATCATAATTAAGGCAACGTAGAATTTCATGAAACCATGTTTACTTTACCATTGGCCGAATCCAGCTTTCATGCATAAAATACAGGATAATAATATACTTATCGCCCCTGCATAAGACATTGATTAGCATACATCCTTACAACATGACCATTGGTGTTAGTGCACCATTTCGGACGTTGCCATATAGGACTTCGAAAGGTAATCGACGCGCCATTTCACTTGGGTTGCAAGACCTAATGAAATGTCCCGATACTACGTACCCTTAAAGTACGTTTACACTTCCTCCATGGTCGGATCGGCCCCAGCGTTGGGCATACCGTTCGAGGAAGCAGTCACCCCCTTGTATACAAGTTGTCCCCGGTCATGCGAATGTGTGTTCGACTCAACAATTATAGTTTGCATAGAATATTGAAGTACTAGGCACATATTCATTATCAACATTTCATATTCCACCATCATAGGCATCAATTCATTTCATTTCCATGTTCAAAGGGACGAGCATAATCTCAATGTTGTTAACAGTATTGTCGATTCATTCAATTTTATTCTCTAGCTTCTTAGTGGTATTGACTTATGGCATTAGCAACTTGATATCGATCAATAGATGTTGTAAGACAATTATTTAGTTGGCATGAAGGAATAGCGAGAGAGACAATACCACCACAGAGATTCACACTCACCGAATTAGAGAATCGCACAGAGAGAGAGAGGAGCACTTGTGTGCTTAGCCTTCCGTCACGCGTCAGTCTGCAATGGCACCAAAAGTTTGGTTAATACTCTGTCTCATTATGTTCTCTTCTCTCAGAATTCTCAAGAATGAATGTTGTACAAATCGATAAAAACAGACAAGAATCAAATCATCGAAAATTATTCAGAAAAGCATCCATCAATACCAAGCAACAAAACTAGCAGCAAAACATCCAGAAAAAACTCTTGGACGCATTTCAAGAGAAACCAATCCATTAGTTGGAAAGGTTCTTATGCACTTGTCTGTGATAGATTCGGTACCGATGATAAATTTTCCCAATACTCAGTTCCGACCGAGTTAGCCAAGCCACAAGCCTTACATAGTAAACCGCTAGGAGCAGGGCACTACAGCCGTGACTATGGCGGCGTTAGGCGGCTGCTCCGACGTGGCAGGGTGGCGCGCGGTGGTCGTGCGGAGATGGGGGTTGCTGTGCGAGGTCAAGAAGGGTGCCACGAGGTTTAGGGTTAGGCTTTTTGGTCTCTTTTCTCCTTCCGATATATATACATTTGTATATATGCTATGAACCGAAAGGGGGTAGGGGTCGGGCTTAAGGCTGGGGTTGGACTTATTTGATTTTTTTTTATTTTTCTTAGTATTTTACAGAAGCCTTTTTTAATATGGATTCATGTATATATTCATATACATACATGTATATTTATATATATACACTCAAGACAATATATATATATATATATATATATATATATATATATATATATATACAAAAAAGTTTTAACAGCAGGCTTCTCCCTCTCTCCCCTCGTGCGCATGTCCCTATCTCCCCTCCGCCTTCGACGGAGGGGCCGCACGCCGGCGTGCGACCGCCGTCCCCTCCTGCCATCCCTCTCGGAGGTGACGTCCCCCTCACCGGTTGAGGCTCCCCTTTGACGAACGTAAAGGGTGCAATGTGTCACTACCACATATCTAGCTTGAGGGTATTTTGGTCATTTTCAAAATTTTGGAATTATTTTGGAATTATTAGTATTAATTATATTTATTAGAGTTTTTAAGTGATTTTTAGTATTTTTGATTTGGTGCTAGTTTTGACTTTGACTAGTGTTGACTTAGGAGACCGTCCTAGAGGCTAACCTAGGTCATGACTATTTGGTTAGGTTATGGAACCCTAGCTTGACCTAAGTTAGTGGCATTTAACCCATTAGAATTATTTTGGAGAAATTAGGATTTGAATTGATTAGGGAATGGCTTGTGATTTCACAAGTCATGACTTATGACTTAAGCCTTAAGGCCCAACCCAACACCATGTAACCTAGCCCTAGCCCATCCCACTTGGCCGGCCACACTAGCATAGGGATTCCCCCTCTATTTAATCCCTCCTAGAAATTAGGGCTAGCCTCCATTAGGAATATTTGTAAGTTTAGAAAGAGGTGAGTCTCCATCTTCTTTAATTCATAGAAATTCCATTTCAATTCATTTTTCTCCCAAACCAATTGCAATGGGACCTAAAATTATTGTATTTGCTGTTGGTATTGAGAAATTTCAGGGAAGAAACAATTTGGGAGAGTTTTGGTGGTTTGAGGATCCTCTCATTTGGGGCTTTTTGTTACATTGCAAATCCCTAGATAATATTCTAATCCCTTCCATAAAATATTATTTTTATTGCATATCTAGGAAGCCCTAGGCCTAACCTAACTGTAGGAATAGCTAACCCTAGGTTTTGAGTCCTATACGTGTCTGTATCGGACACGTATCAGTTCTTGTAATTAGGTGTTTGATGAAATACCCCAAAGGGCATTTTGATTTAATTTCAGTAATGTAATTGAATATGAATTAGGGTTTTAATCTCGCTTCTGTGTTTCCATTGTTCTGAACATGTATTGGTGTCATGTGGAGTCGCCACGGACACACGTACATGCGGGTGCACGCACGTGCGCGCGGGCACTGTAGCTGCCCTGCTGCTCGGGGTTGTTTGCGAGCAGGACACGACACGTCGACACGTGAAACTTGACACATGTATTGGGACACTGACTGAAACGAGGTTCCTAGAGTTTCACGAACTCTCGTGTCGTGCGTACACAGGGTGTGCACTGTGCGGTTCAGTGCACTGGGGTTGTATTCTCATTTTTAATTCATTTTAAATGTTTTAATTAGTGATTTAATTGTTAATTAGGTCCTAAATATAATGTAGGATATATGTTAGAATTAATTTACATGTTAGTTAAGTTTTGATGTGGGATTTGATTCGAATTGGGTTAATTTCAGGTTCAATTGATACTCATGACTGATACTTTATTTTCCATATTTTTCTAACTTTTAATCCCAGTTTATTTGATGTTATCACTGTTGAATGTCTCCCACATGATTGTTGATTCATATTAATGAAGTATTTAGATTCAAATGGGCTTTTGGATGTGTTAATAGAATTTGGACATGTGAGTTGATTCGAGTAGTCATGACTGATATGTAAACTGTTAACTTCCTATTTAAACTGAGAATTTTGGTCCTTCTTTCCTGTAAACTAAATTTAAATGATCATTTAATATAAATTTCCATACTTGTATTAGTTGTGTATGTACATGGTAAAGAACAGTTTGGCAACTCTAGAGGGGGATGAATAGAGTATATATAGAAAAATGACCAATTAAAATAAATCTTTCACCAATAATAAATAATCAGAGTAAAGTGCGAAAAATAAAAGGAGATCAAAAGAGCATACGCAAATACAGCGATTTTAACCTGGTTTCCCTCGTGGAGGACTAGTCCAGGCCTGAGAACTCTAGCTCAGGATTCAAATCCACTATTTGTGAAATAGTAGTTTACAACCGTGCCTTTACTTCAGAAGAGCACGTCAACTTCTAACAGAGGATCGCAGTGGCGATTTGCTTGGAATTGTCCAAGTGACTTCTTCGACTCTTGCACAAGAATCCTAACTGAGAGATGCTAAGCACTCGAGACTTAGGAGGCTTGTGGCTAGTAGATGGGAAGGGTATGGCTTATTTCAGCTACAAGAGAGAAGAGAAGAGAAGATTGGATGGATTGGAATGAGAGAATTCATGCCCTATTTATAGTGTTTTTATAGGCAGAATTCGGCCAGAATTCGGGTAGGAAAATTCAAATATTTGGCCGTTGGACAACTAGCAACCAGCTAACCCTAAAATTAGGGTTCCTGATTTCTAGGGGACAGAGTTCGGCCCGAACTCTGTGTGGAGGCAGAGTTCGGCCCGAACTCTGTCTCCAGAGCACAGAGTGGTTCAAAGGGGACCATTTGGGAATTTCTGGTTTGGTGGAGCTTTGGGATTTTTGGGTAGGCTATAGTCTAAGTTTCAAGAGCTCAGCATGACTCAGATTACATTAGTCTAGACTCAAAGAAAGTGTAAAATACAGACTCGAATCAACTGAGACACGGAAGCTGAGCTGTCTTCTGTCTTGAGCTTAATGCAGACGTCGTGTGTCGTATTAAATTATTACAGATATTATTTAGTCAATATTGTCAATATTTGGTTGACTGTGACTTTGTGTCAACAATCTCCCCCATATTGATAATTGACAAAATAATATATGTATATTCAACATTCATACCTGGACACAGTTGATCATAGCAACATAGCTCCCCCATAATCGATGCCGAGCTAGAAATAAGAGCTCCCCCGTGATCAGAGAACGGCGCTGAGCTAGAAGAGATAGCTCCCCCGTAAAGAATGCATTGAACCTCTATAATATCTCCAAAAAGCACAAACAAGCACAGATATACGAAAGCAAAAAATATGATACTAAATATATCTAGCCAGAATATACATAGTTCTCCCCCTTTTGGCAGTTAGCAATATAGACTGCATATGAATGAAAGATCATATAAACTGCAGTATAGACAATGAAGAGTGATGCAACCACACCAAGCAGAGAAGAAACAGTGTATGACTAAACAAAATGAGTCACTAGTATAAAGTAAAACTATGATAATGAGCATAAAATGTCATCCACAAAACCAAGTGTCAAACACACAACCAGAGTTTGAGTACATAAAACCAAGGACATAAATCCATAATAAACTAAATAACTGAAATCAAAAAAGCATCAACTAAGATCATCATCAGTAGCAGCAACAGATCGAGCCAATCTCCATCACGGAGCACGAAAAGGTCCTGGAGCATCTGAAGGACCGGGGAAGGAGCGACGGGGGTCCAAAAATGCAGCATCCGGATCCATGTAACGTATGACCCATGGATCATCAATGCGATGGCCCGCGCGCTCAGGATCCCGCTCCATGGGAATGTGCAGATGACGAGACAGGGAATACCGTATATCATGCAGAGAGTTTCCGAGGGCACTCATCTGCAGAGTAGTACGATAGTCCAGCTGTGTCCAGCGATCGTCCTCAAGAGTAAAACGATCCCGGAGCATAGTCTGAATAGACTCAAGAGTGGCAGGTGGAAGTGGCGCATCCTGACCGAGTGGAGGGGCGTCAGGCTCCTCATCATCAGAATGCTCAAAGCCTCAGGAGAGGCGACGACTGCCTGAGTACGTCGTGCCTTGGACAGGAAAGCAGGAGCAGGCAAGAACTGATAGTCATGAATAGGAATAATGAACGCACGAAAAACCATAGGAAGATATAAAGGATAAACCAATGCTCTTGGTTTCTTCCTATAATTTATCCAGTCCACCATTGTCCTAGAAAGATTGAAGGGGATACGATAATGAAGGTGATACAAAGCAGATATCTCAAAGTAGGTAACTTCATCAGTGGAGCCAGCTTTTGGCAAGATAGTGTTAAAAATGATTCGATGAAGTTCATAGAAATATGGGTTGAGGTGCTTGGCCATAAGTTTGCGAGGACTTATGTTAGGAGCACATAATTCCTCCTTGAAACCTTCAAGAGAAGTATCGCCAACAAATTGAAATTGACGAGCTTCCACAAGTTTATCCCAAGCATCGAGATTAAAAAGATCAAGAAAATCCCCCAACTCAGAATCATTGAAAGCAATGTCAATACCAGCAACCCGGGAATAGATGTGGGTTGCATCGAAAGTTAAATTGCAATAAAACATTTGGATTGTGCTACGGTAAATGACAAAGTTTGAGGCAACTAATGCATCCAAACATAGATCACGAAACAATGATTCATATTGAGAAAAGATTGTAAAATTTATCGGATGTCCCCCGAACACCGGACGAGTCCGAAAGTCGCTAAACCATGCATTAGATGCGTCTAACGACACAAATAATCGCTCGTCATATGTATTCGGATCATGGGGACAAGGCGGGTTGAACAACGGATGAATGGGTTGTTGTTCAACTACTTGCTCAATTGGAGGAGAAGGATTCGAAGAGGAAGCTCCCTCAGTTCGAGTCCTTTTCCCACGATTGGGCAAACGAGGAGCCATTTGCAAGAAAATAGAGAACTTGAAATGGAGAGAAAGAAGGGGATATACCTGAAATCAATAACAAACAGTGGAAGAGAATGATGAGAAACCCCTTTCCCTTGATTTTGAGAAGTAATAGAGCCTTCTAGATCAAAAACTAGGGTTAGGGTTTGAAGGAAAGAGTTTGAAGAGGTGAGGAAGGAGGTAATAGTGAAGGAGAGAGATGAAAACCCGAAATATAAGAGAGGGTTTTCGTTGGTCGGAAGAAATTCTGACCGTATGATCTAAACTGATCCAACGGCAGAGGCTGATCCCGACGCTGGACCAATAGGGACCGAACTCGGCCCGAACTCTGTTAGGGGCAGAGTTCGGCCTGAGTTCTGGATTAGTGGTCCAGAACTTAAAACAGGCTGAAGAGATGAAAAAATGGTTAAGTGTTGAAGAAAAAAGGTAGAGAGGATAAAAGTATGATGAATGCATTGAAGTACATAGAGAGGTACACAAAAGTCAGAATGAACTTTAGAAAAATCAATTAGGCAATATTAAATCGAAACAAACCATATAACAAATAAGGAAATATATTGTAATTCAATATTTCAAATTTGCCATGGGTTAGCTGCAGGGGCCGGATCCCAGCTAGCGGTAGTCCTGAGGACTAGTGCACCGTGTCGCTTAGGCTTTTACGCCTTGTTGTCAGAAGGACCCTTTCGGCTTGTATCCATACCAAATTTGTCGTAAAAGAATCAAAATATACTCGATATTTACGCAGGTGAGTCTCAACTTATAACTGCTTCATCCAAAATTCTGAGTTCACGACAAAGGAAATTGAAGCGCTCTTCGGATAATGGCTTAGTAAAGAAATCTGCTAGCTGATGATCAGTGTCAATAAACTCTAAGTTAATCGTGCCATTTTGCTGATGATCATGCAAAAAGTGGTGTCTGATCTCAATGTGTTTAGTGCGTGAGTGACAGACAGGGTTCTTAGTCAAATTAATGGCACTAGTGTTGTCACAGAATATAGGAATATGCATGAAAGATAACTTATAGTCTTCAAGGGTTTGCTTCATCCACAGAATTTGTGCACAACAACGCCCAGCTGCTATGTATTCAGCTTCTGTTGTGGATAGTGCTACAAAGTTCTGCTTCTTGCTAAACCAGGAGACTAAAGCTTTTCCTAATAAATGACACGTGCCGCTCGTACTTTTACGGTCGACCTTGCATCCAGCGAAGTCAGCATCAGAGTAACCAATAAGGTCAAATGATGTAGACTTGGGATACCATAGGCCCACTGTAACCGTACCCTTAAGGTATCGAAAGATACGCTTAACCGCGGTCATGTGTGATTCCTTAGGATTAGCTTGATATCTAGCACATAGGCAAACACTGAACATGATATCGGGACGACTAGCAGTTAAATAAAGTAAGCTGCCTATCATACCTCGATACTTACGTTGATCAACAGGTTTGCCGCTCTCATCTGGTTCGAGTTTGGTTGAAGTAGCCATTGGAGTGCTGATTGGTTTGACGTTGTCAAGATCGAACTTCTTCAGCATGTCCTTGGTATACTTCGATTGACAAATGAAAGTTCCATTAGCCATTTGTTTCACTTGCAGGCCAAGAAAGTAGTTGAGCTCTCCCATCATGCTCATCTCAAATTTCGTCTGCATACACTTGGCAAATTCTTGACAGAGGGTTTTATCAGTAGACCCAAAAACATAGATTTGAATCAACAGAATAGTGTCTTTAAAAGATTTTATAAACAGTGTAGTGTCAATTTTCCCTTTTGAAAAACCTTTCTCAAGTAAGAAGCTACTTAGCCTTTTATACCAAGCTCTGGGGGCTTGTTTGAGGCCATAAAGCGCTTTCTTTAGCTTGAACACGTGGTTGGGAAATTTGTGATTTTCAAAGCCAGGAGGTTGTTTCACATAAACTTCCTCCTTAATAAAACCATTCAAGAAAGCACTTTTCACATCCATTTGAATTAATTTAAAGTTTTGAAAATTAGCAAAAGCACAAAGCATCCGAATGGATTCTAGTCTAGCAACAGGAGCATACGTCTCATCGTAGTCGATACCTTCCTCTTGGTTGTATCCTTGAGCTACTAGACGAGCTTTGTTACGTGTGACTGAACCATCTTCATTTACTTTGTTTCTAAAAACCCATTTAGTACCAATTATCGAGTGATTAACCGGTTTAGGAACGAGTTCCCATACTTGGCTTCTCTCAAATTGGTTGAGTTCTTCTTGCATAGCAGAAATCCAAAATTCATCATTAAAGGCTTCAGAAATGTTTTTAGGCTCTACTTGTGAAATGAAGGCAGTGCTAGCAACGGAGTCTCTTAGTGATGATCTAGTAGTTACTCCACGTGAAACTTCTCCTATTACTAAATTTTCTGGATGAGAAGGTTTGAAAGAGAATTTCTGAGGCAAACCCTCCAGAGAATCAGTTTCGGTTGAAGTACTCATTGGAGTAGAAGTTGATGGCTCAATGTCATCATCAAGAGTACTTACTGCACTGTTATCTTCATCAAAAGTCACATTTGTTGACTCTTCCACAATAAGTGAGCGTTTATTAAAAACTCTATATCCCTTACTCTTGGCGGCATAACCAAGAAAGATACCATCGTCAGCTTTGGCATCAAATTTGCCTAAGTTGTCTTTGGTGTTAAGGATAAAACATCTACAACCAAAAACTTTAAAATAAGAAACATTGGGGGTTCTCCCAAACCAAAGCTCATAGGGTGTTTTCTTCGTAATGGGACGAATCAGCACCCTATTCAAAATGTGGCATGCTGTACTGACAGCTTCTGCCCAAAAGTATTTCGGAAGTGAAAATTTATTCAACATGACTCTGGCCATATCGCCGAGAGTTCTATTCTTCCGCTCCACAATACCATTTTGTTGAGGAGTTCTAGGACAAGAAAATTCATGATCAAAACCATTTGCATTACAAAAATTTTCAAAATCATAATTTACGAATTTGCCTCCATGATCACTTCGGATTCGAGTAATCATGTAGCCTTTTTTGTTTTGAACTTTCTTTACAAAAACTTTAAAAACAGAAATAGCATCGCTCTTATTAGCGAGAAAGAAAACCCAAGTAAATCTCGAAAAATCATCAACAATAACAAATGCATAAAGTTTTCCACCAAGGCTAGCTATTCTACTAGGACCAAATAAATCCATATGAAGTAGTTGCAAGGGTCTAGTAGTACTTACAGAGTTGATAGAATGAAATGAGGATTTAGTTGCCTTGTTTAGTTCACATTCGGCACATACCGTGTCCTTTTTGAATGTGATATCAGGCAATCCTCTCACTAGCTTCTTGGTAGA
The DNA here is from genome assembly GCA_029216955.1 of Iris pallida. Classification (NCBI taxonomy): domain Eukaryota; kingdom Viridiplantae; phylum Streptophyta; class Magnoliopsida; order Asparagales; family Iridaceae; genus Iris; species Iris pallida. The sequence continues at coordinate 23,816 of JANAVB010037110.1, forward strand.
CAGCCTGGATATAGCATCCATGTTGGCATGACCAAGACGCTGGTGCCAAAGTAGTCGTTCGTCTTTGTGGGCATATAGACATCTACCTGCATTGTTAGTATTTATAGAAAGATAGAAAATATATATGTTGTCCTCTCTTTTCCCTTCAAAAGCAATATCTCCTGTTGACCTATCATAGATGTAGCAACTGTTTTGTCCAAAGTTAATATTATATCCATGATCAGCAAGATGACTAATGCTGAGCAGGTTATGCTTTAACTCGGTCACTAGGCAGACATCCTTTATTATAGGAGAAGGAGGATGACCAATGATACCATTACCTATTATGTGCCCTTTGAGATTGTTACCGAAGGATATATATCCTTCTCTCTTCATCGATAGTGATGCAAAAAGTTTTGCGTCTCCCGTCATATGTCGCGAGCATCCACTATCGAGAATCCACTTACTTTTAGTTGAAGAGGGAAGGTCCACCTACATCAAGAGTAGATGTGACCTTTGGTACCCGAGTTCTTGAGGGTCCTGAAAAGTTAGTCTTTGGAAACCAAGCATATATCTTTTTATCTACAAGTCTTCTAACTTTGCACTGTGGTGAGATGTGTCCATGTGATCCACAGTAAGTACAGATAGCATTCTTATTTATACTAGGAGCATGAGAATAATATCTATAAGCAACAGGATGAGGATGAACATGATGTGAAGAGTTAGCATGGTTATGATGATTATGCATAGAATGAGTGGCATGGTGATGGTGTCTATGTGGCATAACATGATGATTTTGTCTATATGACATGGCATGATGATATTGTCTATGATGTGTGACATGCTGATATTGTCTATATGGCATGGCATGTGATTGTGAAATGGTATGATGGTTTTGTCTATGTGGCATAGCATGATTATTTTGTCTATATGGCATGGCATGATGATCTTGTCTATATAGCATAGCATGATGATGATTTCTATGTGTGAGGTGATGTTGATTGTGTCTTTGTGCAACATGATGATTGTGTACTGAATGAGAATTATTCTTACGTGCACGTGGTTTGTGAAAGTTTGTGTATATAAATGTATGGTTATGTGCTGCATGAGAATGACGTGGTTGACTAGCATGAGTGGTGTTGTGCCCATGTGATTGGGTTTGAGGTTGAAGCACCTGTTTACCCAATTTGGTTTCTAATCTCTTAGAAGCAGCTTGCAATTCATCAACCTTAATATTCAAGCCATATATTTTAGTCATGGAGATTTTGTGTCTACTCTTTTCTTCAGCAAGCAACGTGTTGAGAGTAGTGATTTCTTGAGCTTGTTGTTCAATACGTGCTTCAGCATCATATAAGCTTATTTTAAGCTTGGATACTTCATTAGTGGCATCAGTGGGTGACGTGTCTCTAACATCATCAAGAAGTAAAGAAATTCTTTGTATCTCATCTTCCAGACTTTTGATTTTGTCCTTGGCATGTTTGTATTTACCAATGACCTTTTTGTGATCATCGAGTAAATCAGTAAAAGCATCGCCAAGTTCATCAAAAGAGAAGTCATCTAGAGTTTCGTTAGATACCTTGTTGGAAGTTGCCATTAGGCACACATTTGCTGTATCTTGAGGATAGCCTTTTTCTTCCTCGGAGTCACTCGCTTCACTTTCATGCCAAATTCCTGTGTTGGCATATTTCTTTGATAAATTCTTTTTGTATGGCTTCTCATAGCGGTTACTCTTCTTCAAGAATGGGCAGTCTTTTCGAACATGTCCAGTCTTCTTGCAACCGTAATAGGTTGGCTCTTCTTCATCATCTTCTTGTGAATCCTTCTTTCTTCGATTGAAGCGAAGGAATTTTCTGAAGTTGCGAACCATGAGAGCTTGGTCTTCATCATCCGAGTTATCGTCTTCGGTCTCATCGTGATCATCCCTTCGTCGATGAGCTTTGAGTACGATCTCTCTGGTCTTCGGAGCAGGCTCTTCGAAGTCCTTGAGGTCAAGCTCGTGAGTCATGAGCTTACCCATCAAGGTCTCCATTGACATTGATGTGAGATCGTTTCCTTCTATGATGGCCGTCACCTTAGGGTTCCAAATCTTTGGCAACCCTTTGAGTAACTTACGAATCTTCTCGTGGTTTGAGTACTGCTTACCAAGCGAGGATAGAGGATTGATGATGTCGAGGAATCTTGTAAACATTTGAGTGATCGTCTCATTTGGCTTCATCTTGAAGGCTTCGTATTCTTGAGTGAGACGGCTTATTTTAGATTCCTTGACTTGTGTGGTTCCCTCATGCGTCACTTCTAGAAGTTTCCATACTTCCTGAGCAGTGGTGCATGTGGAGACCCTGTTGAATTCATTCCTATCTATAGCACAGAATAAAGCATTAATAGCCCTAGCATCTAGACTTGTCTGTTTCTTCTCCTCGACAGAATATTTGTCGTGTGGTTTCTTAATGAGGTCACCATCGACAACTATCCTGACGGGCTTTTTATAACCGTCAGTGACGACAGTCCACAGGTCAAAGTCTAGAGACTTAAGATAGAAGCTCATCCTTGTTTTCTAATATGTATAGTTAGTTCCATCAAATAGGGGAGGCCTATGAGTGGACTGACCTTCACCATGATTAGAAATCAAGGATTGTGTGGTTGCCATGGATCAGCTCTTAGGATGTTAGTCCTTATAAAGAGAACAGAGCTCTGATACCAATTAAAGAACAGTTTGGCAACTCTAGAGGGGGGTGAATAGAGTATATATAGAAAAATGACCAATTAAAATAACTCTTTCACCAATAATAAATAATCAGAGTAAAGTGCGGAAAATAAAAGGAGATCAAAAGAGCATACGCAAACACAGCAATTTTAACCTGGTTTCCCTCGTGGAGGACTAGTCCAGGCCTGAGAACTCTAGCTCAGGATTCAAATCCACTATTTGTAAAATAGTAGTTTACAACCGTGCCTTTACTTCAGAAGAGCACGTCAACTTCTAACAGAGGATCGTAGTGGCGATTTGCTTGGAATTGTCCAAGCGACTTCTTCGACTCTTGCACAAGAATCCTAACTGAGAGATGCTGAGCACTCGAGACTTAGGAGGCTTGTGGCTAGTAGATGGGAAGGGTATGGCTTATTTCAGCTACAAGAGAGAAGAGAAGAGAAGATTGGATGGATTGGAATGAGAGAATTCATGCCCTATTTATAGTATTTTTATAGGCAGAATTCGGCCAGAATTCGGGTAGGAAAATTCAAATATTTGGCCGTTGGACAACTAGCAACCAGCTAACCCTAAAATTAGGGTTCCTGATTTCTAGGGGACAGAGTTCGGCCCGAACTCTGTGTGGAGGCAGAGTTCGGCCCGAACTCTGTCTCCAGAGCACAGAGTGGTTCAAAGGGGACCATTTGGGAATTTCTGGTTTGGTGGAGCTTTGGGATTTTTGGGTAGGCTATAGTCTAAGTTTCAAGAGCTCAGCATGACTCAGATTACATTAGTCTAGACTCAAAGAAAGTGTAAAATACAGACTCGAATCAACTGAGACACGGAAGCTGAGCTGTCTTCTGTATTGAGCTTAATGCAGACGTCGTGTGTCGTATTGAATTATTACAGATATTATTTAGTCAATATTATCAATATTTGGTTGACTGTGACTTTGTGTCAACACATGGTTGAATGTAAATGAGGATTTGGTTTTAGCTTAACTGTCAACTGAGACTGATTTCCTTTCCTTTTCGAAATCTGTATAGAATGTTTCCTATTAAACTGAGAATTGGGTTCCTTTCTTTACTGCAAGTTAAATTGAATGTTCTTTCATTCCTTAAAATACTGATTTCCCGGTTGGGTAATTAGTCACTGTTTTGGTTCCCTGTAAGCTGAACTGAGTTGAATGGTTAATTTGGTTTTGATTGGGTTCAAATTCTGATTTGTAATGTTGAGACTGAAATGCTGAATTCGTTTTTGAAACCTGAGAATGAAAGCTTTTCATACCTGGATTTCCTAAAACCTGAGTATTTTTATTTCCTGTAAACTGAGGTTTAATGAATGTTATTCATGTTAAACTGTTCCAAGGTTTGGACATTAGCCACTGTGTTTCCTAATTTCTGTGCACACACATGTACTCCCTTAATCCCCCTTAACACTCACTGATTTCTGTCACCTTCACACCCTCTTGTCACAATACACACAGTATCCTGTTTTACCACATCACACACATACACATGCCTCACACACACACACTCTTGCATTCACACACTCTTATCCTCATACACACACACATGTCACCACCACATTCCCTTCCTATTTCTCTATGTATGTATATATATTTGAGATGTATTATATAATGTGTGTTACCATATCATATTAATTTGGGTATAAATGATGTAATGTGTGATATGTATACAGTAGTCTATATACACATGTGTATTTCTATATTAGCTTATATAAATAGATCAATATGTGTATCTCTATATTAGAATGTATTATATATTAGATGTATTTTGACTTGTGTTATGTGAGTATGGTTTGGTTCATAGGCATGGTATAGCCTATGGCCTATGGCCTATGGGTGTGGCTTAAATGCCAGTATAGAGTCTAGATTGGTCTTGTTTAGCTTTGTTAGACCTAGAATAGACTAGTTAGACTATTATAGACTTGTTTGACTTAGGTTTGACTTGGTTGACCTAGTTTGACTTCTAGGGTTGACCAGAGTTGACCAAGAGTTGACTTTGGTCTAGATTGACCTAGATTCATGTAGAATGCATTAACTTGCATCTTATTATCATTTTAGACTCATAGTGACTTGTACTGTTCTATAGGAGGCAGACACCACTCTTCGGACAGTATATATTCTCCAGATTCTCAGGATACAGGCGAGTATATTCTCTGATCATTTCATATCCTGCATTAGGAGTATTTTTCTACTTTAGATTACTTTATATGATGCTGACACGTCGGAAACACGGATTAGTACTATATGGATCTTGTCGTGCGATGTTATCCCCTTAGCGGATACATCGGATATTCGTGTTCGTGTACTTTATCGTGAGCATCGTGTACTCCTTGTATTCGTTACATTCGAGTATATATCGTGTGAAATCGTGTATATTCATGTATTCACATGATCTCGTGTGCGACTATACTTCGTGTGCAATAACATATCTTGGCTAGATCCTTGTGTATTGATTGGGGTGGGGGAGTTGTCACGACCCGCTCCCGAATAATCGGACACGAGTCGGACACGCCCAGCCTTCGTCGTTAGACACGACGAAGTAAGCTGTACCAGAACTAGGGAAAATCTAACAAGTCAAGTAAATGAGAAGTAATGTCACAGCATATCTATAAATGATCCCAGAATATTCAAATACATGTCTAAGCATTTTATTATTACATTCATCCAGAAATGTAACTAAAGTCTGACTAAAGTCTCAAAAGCAGGAAAGACGACTAAAAGGAAGATAACTAGGCTTCTGCAGCCTCTATGTCACAAGCAGCTCCAGCTGGCTCAAGGAAAGCAGTATCATGTCCATAGTATGTGTCACATAAAGCCTCCATCTCACCTATCATAACATATCCAGTCAGGAGCGGAGCAAAGCACAGTTCTAGGTAATGAACAATAACATAATGATATGGAAAATAAATGCTGGAAGAACAGGATAAGAACAAGTATGTAAAGAACATGAAGATCATGAACTACTACTATAAAGATACATGAAAGATCATGACAATGTAAGATGCAGTAAAGATCACGACTAATATCAAGATCAGGATCAAGAGAACTAATGTAAGAACAATATCCTGAACATGTGTTTATATGTTTGAAATACTACTTAGATATGTGACCGGCTTGGGTAAGATCATGAAAGAACATGAAAGGATCCTGGAAGATCATGTAGGTACGGCTTAGGACCCGCGTGCACTGTGCGAGGCCTAAGCTAAAGATCATGAATAAGTAACCGGATTTAGTCACATATCTAGAGTATTTCCCCACCCCAAGATACAAGTAAGAACATGAAAGAACAAGTAAGATCATGAACGTGTCGCAGTGGGTCAGCAATAAAGAACAGGGAATATGCACTGAACAAAACCATAGAATGTACTTGCCTGGCTCCAGCAATATGGTAGGCAATCTAGCTGGATGTTCTCCTGTTAACAATAGTGATGTACAAGTTGGTTAATAAACTATGCTAGTTGCTTCTATAACTAAATCTTTATCTTGATTCTTCCCAAATAAGTTAGTCTTATTTGGAGGTTCACAAGTACTAGGTTTAATTACTAATTACCCGTTTTCTTTTGGAAAAAAACAAATGTTAAACACAACCCTTGGTTTTACGTGTTTAACACTAAGAGTCTCTATAAGTTATATTTCAAAAACTCATTTAGCAATTTGCAATTTATATATAAAAGTGGTTTGTTTATAAACTGGTTTTAACAGTCATAAAGAATTAACTAAACAGCAGTAAAAGTTAACTAATTGTTTTTAATTACAAAAATTGGTCTTAAGAGGATGTTTCCATCAACTCACAGCAATTGGGAAAATAACATTTTTTATTTAATTGAAAAAGGGTTTTACAAAAATTATACTACAGACAGTTCTGCCCCAAAGGCAAAGTCCACAGGTCAACCCACAGTCACTCGGCCCAACCCAGAACCAAGGATCAGTTCAGACCCAACTTCTAACCAGCCCAAACATAACTACAACAGCATATAAGCCCGGCCCAACATGGCCCAGCCAAACCAGCCCACCCACAATTAATTACAGTCATCCAGCTATAATTAATAAAATAATATTACAACACAATACTGTATGGCCCAGCCCATACTTCAGCCCACAAAGAATACACAATAAACCCACTGAATAAACACCAACCCGGCCCAACAGATAAAAGCCACAAACTGCCAAAGTCCACCGCCGGTCAGGCCCGAAGTTCAAGCCAGTCACGTCAGGTCAGAAGGTCACATCATCTCCTTGGTGTCCAACACGCACGTCGGACACGGGAAAGAGGACACGGCCACAGCAAGTCCAGCAATGTTCTAGCCACAACTTCGCGCCACTTCGTATCCGACACGAACATCGGATACGAACAGGTAGGTACAGTCCACAGTCCAGTCGGGACAGAAGTCCAACACCAGAAAAATCCCTCAACAACAAATAACAGAAAAGAGAAGAAGAAGTTATCAATTAAAATCCATAAAATATACATGCAGTGTCGGACACGAGTGTGTCCGACTGAGATCTCAGTTCATCAAAAAGGAACTAACATCATATCCCAATTATGGCATGCATGCAGTGTCAGACACGAAAGTGTTTAGACACAGGATCTCAGTCCCAAAAAAGAAGGATTCAGAACATCAGATCTATCCCAAAATCCACACAGAAATGGATAAGGAAACTGTCCAAAACAAACCCATCCCTGACCTAACGAACCGAGCAACCCTAGAGTCACCACTGGGTTTGTTAGGTCTAGGCCAACCGACAGCATGCAAGCAAAAGGAATAGATCCACTGGATTACTCCTCAGAAAATACTATCGAACCCACACTCAACAGATCTGGAACCACTACCAGATCTGGAGTAAAACTCCTCAGAAAATAATAACACAACCACAGAATAGTCACAGATCAACTTGATCTCGAAGAATCAACTAAAGAACATCATAGATCTAACATGCAAACCAAAATAACCACATGCAAGGGTCGATCTACAAGATCGGACCACAGAAACCCTAGATCCAACGAATCTGAACAGTTAGAACTGTTCGAAGAGAAAGACAACATCATCGATCTCACACAACCACAGAACCCCTAGATCTCGTCACCGATCAAAGGATCTCAGAGTCTAGGCCATAGATCTGCCATAGATCTGACCAACAGTAGAGATTAGGGTTAGGGTTAGGGTTTACCCTCTGGAAGTCGAAGCCAAGCTCGTCGAGGAAGAAGACAGGAAGAAGACAGGAAGAAGACGAGCTCGAGTTACTGCCAAGCTCCCAGAGTCGCCATCGTCAAAGCCATCATCATCGGGGTCGTCGGCCTCAACAGGGACGAAGTCGCCATCAGCATGGAAGTCGCCGCGCTCCCTCAGATCTACGCCACCAGAGCCACCGTCATCATCATCGTCGTCGCCATCAGAGTCGCCGAAGGTCGTCGGAGCTGGAAACCCGAGGAGTCGGCGAAGGACTCGAGAACAGAAGAAGACTCGAGAAGTGGCGGAGAACGAAGAGTCGGCGGGGAGAACGAGAACGGAAGTCTCGAGAAGTCGGTGGAGAGCTCGAGAGAAGAGTGGAGAGAAAATTAATGCTGTACACTCTCTCTCTCTCTCCACAACCGGTTTAATAACAAAATTAAATGGTAATTTTGCACTTAAGCCCCTCCGCAAAAAGGCAAAATGACAGAAACCCCCTCCTCTTATCAATAATTGCCCGCAACTAAATTTATACAGGAAACTTTACAAATAAACCCCTTGCTGTTTCATATTTGCATAATTCATTTAAAAACAGTTTTTAAATTAAGAAAAATATATAGAAATTGTTACAACAACTTCCAATTGTAAAATTGTCAAAAATGTAATTCAATAAAAATGTTTCCAAATTAATAATAAGTATAAAAATGAATTCTTAAATTTTATTTAGGAAAACAGGAAAGTGGAGTTACAAATCTCTCCCCCTTGAAAAATTTCGTCCTCGAAATTGGAAAGCAAACACAGAAAATCAAGAATAGTGAATCCAAAGAGTTGTTTATTGAATTCAAAAAAATGCATACAATACAAGCACTCAAGTGAACAAACTAGGATATCGCTCACGCATCTCATCCTCACGCTCCCATGTGGACTCTCCCGGAGAGTGGTGTCTCCACATGACGCGGACAAGAGGAATGGTCTGGTTCCGCAGACGCTTCTCCCTCCGGTCGAGGATCTCTACTGGCTGCTCCTCGTAAGTCAGTCTCGGGCCCACCTCTAGCTCTGAATAGTCCACCACGTGGCTGGGGTCTGGAATGTATCGTCGAAGCTGAGATACGTGGAAAACATCATGCACTCCCTCCAACCTAGCTGGAAGCGCTAGTCGGTACGCCACCTCGCCAATCCGTGCTGTCACGTCGAATGGTCCAATGAATCTCGGACTGAGCTTCCTGCCTCTGCCGAACCGAATGACGCCTCTGGTCGGTGAGATCTTCAAGAACACTCTGTCTCCAACCTCGAACTCAAGCGGCCGTCTGGTGCTGTCCGCCCAGTGCTTCTGCCGATCCTGTGCAACTCTAATACGCTCCCGGATCAGTCTGACTTTCTCTGCTGAGTCCACCACCATCTCTGGCCCAAGTAAAGCTCTCTCGCCAACGTCGTCCCAGGATAATGGCGTGCGACACCTCCGTCCGTACAGCGCCTCAAATGGAGTCATCTCGATGCTGGCCTGATAACTGTTGTTATAGGCAAACTCCACGAGGTGTAAATGGTCCTCCCACGAACCGCCGAAGTCGAGTGCGCAAACCCGTAGCATGTCCTCCAAAGTCTGAATGGTCCTCTCAGACTGTCCGTCCGTCTGCGGATGATAGGCTGTGCTGAACTTCAACTGTGATCCCAAGCTCTGCTGTAGACTCCTCCAGAAGTGTGATGTGAAGCGGCTGTCTCGATCTGAAACGATGCTAACTGGCACCCCGTGAATCCTCATGATCTGACGCATGTAGAGGTCTGCAAGCTTCTCGGTCGACAGCCTAACCTTGAACGGAATGAAATGAGCGGACTTTGTCAATCTGTCCACGATCACCCAAATAGCGTCCTTGCCACTGGGAGTACGCGGCAATCCAGAGACAAAGTCCATAGTAATGTGCTCCCACTTCCATTCCGGAATAGGTAAAGGCTGGAGTAGTCCCGCTGGTCTCTGGCGCTCCGCCTTGACTTGCTGGCACACAAGGCATCTGGAAACAAATCTGGCGACCTCTCTCTTCATCCCATACCACCAAACATACTCACGCAAATCCTTGTACATCTTGGTAGATCCAGGATGTATAGAATATCGTGACTGGTGGGCCTCCTGCATCACTTCCTCCCGCAAGTCCTTGGGCACACACAGCTGACTTCCGTGCCGTAAGGATCCGTCCTCCGCAATGGTGAAATCATCGAGCAGACCTAACTCTGCCTGAGCTCTAAGACCTTGGATTCCCTCATCAAGCAACTGGGCCTCCTTGATCTTCTCTAGCAACCCCGACTGTATCTGCATATACATCATCTGACCTCCATATCCTGGGAGAACAATCTCAATCCCAAGACTCTCCAGATCCTCCAATAGATGCCGGTCCATGGTGAGATACATAGCAATAGGATACCGACTAAGAGCATCTGCAACCACATTCGCCTTCCCAGGATGATACTGCAGACTGATGTCGAAGTCCTTCATGAGTTCCAGCCATCTGCGCTGCCTCATATTCAGCTCCTTCTGAGTAAAGACATACTTCAGGCTTTTGTGGTCCGTGAAGATGTCCACTCTCTCTCCATATAGGTAATGCTTCCACAGTTTCAAGGCAAATATGACTGCTGCAAGCTCCAAGTCATGTGTAGGATAATTCTTCTCATGGGGCCTCAACTGTCTAGAAGCATACGCTATAACCTTCTTGTTCTGCTCCAGCACACATCCCAAGCCTTTTTCCGAAGCATCACTGTAGATGACGAATCCTCCTGATCCTGATGGCAAAGCTAGAACTGGTGCAGTCGTCAGTCTTCTCTTCAATTCTTCAAAGGCTGTCTGGCAGGCGTCGCTCCATATGAACTCCTCGTCCTTCCGCGTAAGCTTCGTCATAGGCTCTGCTATCCTGGCGAAGTCCTTCACGAACTTCCTGTAGTATCCTGCTAGACCCAGGAAACTACGAATCTCTGCTACTGACTTGGGAGGTGCCCAGGCTTCCACTGCCTCAATCTTCTTGGGATCCACAGAAATCCCCTCTCCAGTCACCACATGCCCTAGAAACTCCACTCTGTCCAAGAAAAACTCACATTTCGAGAGTTTTCCGTACAGCTTCTCCTTCCGCAGAATCTCCAAAACAATCCGCAGATGCTCAACATGCTCCTCCTCCGTCTTGGAATAGATCAGAATGTCGTCAATGAAAACTACGACAAACTTATCCAAATACTTGTGGAAAACCTTATTCATCAGGTTCATAAACACAGCTGGGGCATTGGTGAGTCCGAACGGCATCACTAGGAACTCATACTGGCCGTATCGGGTGTTGAAGGCTGTCTTCGGAATATCCTGCTCCCGAACCTTCATCTGGTGGTACCCCGATCGAAGATCAATCTTAGAAAAGACCTTCGCTCCACTAAGCTGGTCAAACAGCTCATCAATCCGCGGCAAAGGATATCTATTCTTGATGGTGATATTGTTGAGTGCACGGTAGTCTATGCACATCCTCACCGTCCCATCCTTCTTGGGCACAAAAAGCACCGGTGCTCCCCAGGGTGAAGCACTGGAGCGAATAAATCCTTTGCCCTCAAGCTCATCAATCTGCGCCTTCAACTCCGCAGCCTCCTTCGGGTTGATCTTGTAACAGTGCTGGGACTTCGGTGCTGATCCGGGCACTAGATCAATACTGAACTCCACATCTCGATCTGGCGGCAATCCTGGAAGCTCCTCTGGAAAGACGTCGAGATACTCTGCAATCAGCGGGTGCGGCAACTTCTGGTCTTCTGCAACTGCTCCGAAGTAGACTCCCTCTGGCCTCTCTGCAACTCGTCTGCTGATCTCGAACGGTGGAACTCCTGGCGGGCTGAAGATCACCTTCCCCTCATGGCAGTCGATTACGGCAAACTGCTCGCTCATCCAGTCGATGCCGAGGACTACATCGAATCCAGGCAGTGGCATCACTAGAAGTCGAGCTCGAATCTCTCTCCCAGCAATAGTGATAGGGCATTCCACCATCTCACTTACTGGAACTGATCCGCCTCCTGTCATGATCTGACAGTTCCGCCTAGTGGGCTTGGGTGTGAAGCCGTGTCTATGCAAAAACTCATACGACACAAAGCTATGGGTGGCTCCAGAATCAAATAATGCAATGGCAGGGAAAGAATGTAAAAGTATAGAACCTGTGATCACATCTGGCACTGCCTCGTCCTCCTCAACTGCAGCCATGACGTAAGCACGTCCCTGCTGAGCTCCTCCTCTCTGCTGCTGCTGATGCTGTGCAAACCTCTGCTGCTGGGGTGGTAGAGCTCCTCCTCTCTGGGGTGGTGCAGGTAATGCTCTGGGTGGTGCAGCCGGTGGTCCTCCTCCTCGTCCTCCTGCTAGTCTGGCTGTAGCCTGTGCGCAGTCCCTCATCTGATGTGCATCGGATCCGCAGAAGAGGCAAAGTCCCAACCTCTTGCGGCACTCGTCGATATGATGTCCAGGGCGATGGCAATAGGCACAAGGAGTCGCTAGCTGCTGTCTCTGATGCTGATGTGCTGGAGCTCTGGCCTGTCGGTGATGCTGCTGCTGCTGAGGCCTCGTCTGGGTCTGAGTCTGAACCCTCTTCGCTGGTGCCTGGAAACTGCTGCTGGCCACATCCCGGTCCCTCTTCAGCTTGGGGTCCGCCTCCTTCTCAACTGCCTGGGCGATCTTGAGGATGCTAGAGTAGGTAGTCGCCTGGCTAATCGCCACCGCATGTCGCAGCTCCCTGTTGAGACCCTTCTTGAATCTCCATGCTCTGTCCTCTGGCTCTCTAACCAGTCTCTCAGCGAACCTGCTGAGCCTGGTAAACTCCGAAGTGTACTGCGCGACCGTCATCGTCCCCTGCTGCAGCGCCTCGAACTGCACCCTCAACTCATCACGCTCCACCTCTGGGAAGAATTTCTCCTTGAACAGTGTTTTGAAAACTGTCCAAGACACCCGGGGCTCCGCCAACTGGGGGTCCTCCCGGTACCAAGCTCTCGCCAAGTCAAAGAGTCGCATGCTAGCCACTGACACCTTCTGGTCCTCTGGAATGTTCGCCATGGTCAAAGTCCTCTCTGCATTCTCCAGCCATTCATCTGCATAGATGATCCCCTCGTCGCCCCAGAAGTCCATCGGGCTAAGGTGCTGGTACTCCTTCGCTGTCCCGGGTCTCGGTCCTCGCGGTGCTGGAGGTGCTACTGGTGCTGGTGCTGGTGCTGGTGCTGCCGGCTCCCTGGTCCTCAGCGCGTCGACGACAGTCGCTCTGAACTGCGCTGCCTGATGGTTCTGGGCCTCCAGAAAGTGCTGAAACAACGCCATCACCTGGTTGCCGTCAAGCATCATCGTCGGCGGTAGCGATGGGAAGATAGGAGGCGCTGGCGGAAGCTGATCTGCCTGGACGTCTGGTGCGGGCTGCTCTAGTGCGGCCTGCTCTGAACCGCCTGCAACTCCAGAAGTGCCTGCAACTCCAGCCTGGTCTGCGGTCTTCCTTGTAGTGACCATCCTGCATAAAAAGAAAACTTCGTTGAACGACAAACCCTAAAACCTATCAAACAATGTTTTTATAATAATAAAGCACCTGAAGAACATGAATAACCTGATATACCCTTAATTCCCGATTTTCCTATGCTGTGATCAAGTTTCCCTAGGGTAATCAAGTCCCCCAATAGTACGCTAAGTCCTAGGTACCATTAGGATAGACCTGCATGGGCCACCACTAAAAACATGTCACGACCCGCTCCCGAATAATCGGACACGAGTCGGACACGCCCAGCCTTCGTCGTTAGACACGACGAAGTAAGCTGTACCAGAACTAGGGAAAATCTAACAAGTCAAGTAAATGAGAAGTAATGTCACAGCATATCTATAAATGATCCCAGAATATTCAAATACATGTCTAAGCATTTTATTATTACATTCATCCAGAAATGTAACTAAAGTCTGACTAAAGTCTCAAAAGCAGGAAAGACGACTAAAAGGAAGATAACTAGGCTTCTGCAGCCTCTATGTCACAAGCAGCTCCAGCTGGCTCAAGGAAAGCAGTATCATGTCCATAGTATGTGTCACATAAAGCCTCCATCTCACCTATCATAACATATCCAGTCAGGAGCGGAGCAAAGCACAGTTCTAGGTAATGAACAATAACATAATGATATGGAAAATAAATGCTGGAAGAACAGGATAAGAACAAGTATGTAAAGAACATGAAGATCATGAACTACTACTATAAAGATACATGAAAGATCATGACAATGTAAGATGCAGTAAAGATCACGACTAATATCAAGATCAGGATCAAGAGAACTAATGTAAGAACAATATCCTGAACATGTGTTTATATGTTTAAAATACTACTTAGATATGTGACCGGCTTGGGTAAGATCATGAAAGAACATGAAAGGATCCTGGAAGATCATGTAGGTACGGCTTAGGACCCACGTGCACTGTGCGAGGCCTAAGCTAAAGATCATGAATAAGTAACCGGATTTAGTCACATATCTAGAGTATTTCCCCACCCCAAGATACAAGTAAGAACATGAAAGAACAAGTAAGATCATGAACGTGTCGCAGTGTGTCAGCAATAAAGAACAGGGAATATGCACTGAACAAAACCATAGAATGTACTTGCCTGGCTCCAGCAATATGGTAGGCAATCTAGCTGGATGTTCTCCTGTTAACAATAGTGATGTACAAGTTGGTTAATAAACTATGCTAGTTGCTTCTATAACTAAATCTTTATCTTGATTCTTCCCAAATAAGTTAGTCTTATTTGGAGGTTCACAAGTACTAGGTTTAATTACTAATTACCCGTTTTCTTTTGGAAAAAAACAAATGTTAAACACAACCCTTGGTTTTACGTGTTTAACACTAAGAGTCTCTATAAGTTATATTTCAAAAACTCATTTAGCAATTTGCAATTTATATATAAAAGTGGTTTGTTTATAAACTGGTTTTAACAGTCATAAAGAATTAACTAAACAGCAGTAAAAGTTAACTAATTGTTTTTAATTACAAAAATTGGTCTTAAGAGGATGTTTCCATCAACTCACAGCAATTGGGAAAATAACATTTTTTATTTAATTGAAAAAAGGTTTTACAAAAATTATACTACAGACAGTTCTGCCCCAAAGGCAAAGTCCACAGGTCAACCCACAGTCACTCGGCCCAACCCAGAACCAAGGATCAGTTCAGACCCAACTTCTAACCAGCCCAAACATAACTACAACAGCATATAAGCCCGGCCCAACATGGCCCAGCCAAACCAGCCCACCCACAATTAATTACAGTCATCCAGCTATAATTAATAAAATAATATTACAACACAATACTGTATGGCCCAGCCCATACTTCAGCCCACAAAGAATACACAATAAACCCACTGAATAAACACCAACCCGGCCCAACAGATAAAAGCCACAAACTGCCAAAGTCCACCGCCGGTCAGGCCCGAAGTTCAAGCCAGTCACGTCAGGTCAGAAGGTCACATCATCTCCTTGGTGTCCAACATGCACGTCGGACACGGGAAAGAGGACACGGCCACAGCAAGTCCAGCAATGTTCTAGCCACAACTTCGCGCCACTTCGTATCCGACACGAACATCGGATACGAACAGGTAGGTACAGTCCACAGTCCAGTCGGGACAGAAGTCCAACACCAGAAAAATCCCTCAACAACAAATAACAGAAAAGAGAAGAAGAAGTTATCAATTAAAATCCATAAAATATACATGCAGTGTCGGACACGAGTGTGTCCGACTGAGATCTCAGTTCATCAAAAAGGAACTAACATCATATCCCAATTATGGCATGCATGCAGTGTCAGACACGAAAGTGTTTAGACACAGGATCTCAGTCCCAAAAAAGAAGGATTCAGAACATCAGATCTATCCCAAAATCCACACAGAAATGGATAAGGAAACTGTCCAAAACAAACCCATCCCTGACCTAACGAACTGAGCAACCCTAGAGTCACCACTGGGTTTGTTAGGTCTAGGCCAACCGACAGCATGCAAGCAAAAGGAATAGATCTACTGGATTACTCCTCAGAAAACACTATCGAACCCACACTCAACAGATCTGGAACCACTACCAGATCTGGAGTAAAACTCCTCAGAAAATAATAACACAACCACAGAATAGTCACAGATCAACTTGATCTCGAAGAATCAACTAAAGAACATCATAGATCTAACATGCAAACCAAAATAACCACATGCAAGGGTCGATCTACAAGATCGGACCACAGAAACCCTAGATCCAACGGATCTGAACAGTTAGAACTGTTCGAAGAGAAAGACAACATCATCGATCTCACACAACCACAGAACCCCTAGATCTCGTCACCGATCAAAGGATCTCAGAGTCTAGGCCATAGATCTGCCATAGATCTGACCAACAGTAGAGATTAGGGTTAGGGTTAGGGTTTACCCTCTGGAAGTCGAAGCCAAGCTCGTCGAGGAAGAAGACAGGAAGAAGATAGGAAGAAGACGAGCTCGAGTTACTGCCAAGCTCCCAGAGTCGCCATCGTCAAAGCCATCATCATCGGGGTCGTCGGCCTCAACAGGGACGAAGTCGCCATCAGCATGGAAGTCGCCGCGCTCCCTCAGATCTACGCCACCAGAGCCACCGTCATCATCATCGTCGTCGCCATCAGAGTCGCCGAAGGTCGTCGGAGCTGGAAACCCGAGGAGTCGGCGAAGGACTCGAGAACAGAAGAAGACTCGAGAAGTGGCGGAGAACGAAGAGTCGGCGGGGAGAACGAGAACGGAAGTCTCGAGAAGTCGGTGGAGAGCTCGAGAGAAGAGTGGAGAGAAAATTAATGCTGTACACTCTCTCTCTCTCTCCACAACCGGTTTAATAACAAAATTAAATGGTAATTTTGCACTTAAGCCCCTCCGCAAAAAGGCAAAATGACAGAAACCCCCTCCTCTTATCAATAATTGCCCGCAACTAAATTTATATAGGAAACTTTACAAATAAACCCCTTGCTGTTTCATATTTGCATAATTCATTTAAAAACAGTTTTTAAATTAAGAAAAATATATAGAAATTGTTACAACAACTTCCAATTGTAAAATTGTCAAAAATGTAATTCAATAAAAATGTTTCCAAATTAATAATAAGTATAAAAATGAATTCTTAAATTTTATTTAGGAAAACAGGAAAGTGGAGTTACAGGAGTAGAAGTGGTTATGCAATCAATCCAGTAGATTACTCGTGTACAACCTCTGTAGATTACTCGTGTACATATCGTGCTGTTTACATAACCGTCTTGTGCTCTGAATCACTAGTCACTGATAGTTCTCTATATACAGTAGCTATTTATTTACAGTCTTCCTTTTCATCATGTTATTTCCTTCAGTTTCTTGTATCTTTCTCTCAAGCATGATTATATATCCTGACCTGCTATGACTTGTTGAGATGTACTGTGCTCGTTCCTATCCTGACTGGACCTGTTGAAATATTACAGAGGACGAGGCTGAGGCGTTCTGCCCTACCTACTACGGTGCTACACTAGATGAGTGCTTGGACTTGGACCAGCAGCAGGACCCACTAGCAGTGGATGACACTCCTTTAGATTAGGATGTCTTTACTTTTCTAGATCACTGTATATAGATTCTAAGATATTTTGGGATATGTATTTATTTAGACACTTAGAATTCTGGGTTGTATTTCTGTGTTTTCATTTCTGGATATTATCTATCTATCTTTATCATGTTCTACCTTAGTTGTGATTGAGATATATTCTGTTATATCACCCCCATTCGGGGAGTATAACTGTTTATTACCTTAAACTGTTAGATGTGGTGACCTAGGACAGCGTTCTACCGTCGACACTGCAGTGTAGGCTGGACGTACCCACGTCTCGTGCCCTTACTCTAAGGTGCGGGTCGTGACACAATGCCTTCGGCCTTTCGGCATACCGTTCTGCCACCCTCCAACGGCGGTCCCCAGCTTGGCCGGAGGACCTCAGGGCGCTGGCGGCCGTTGTAACCCATCCCCCCGGGAGGCGACGGCTCTTCGATGGCCCAGGCAGGCAGGGCGACCGTCTTCCAGCCAGTGACGTCCCTCCTCGTGGAGAGTCAGGGTCTAGCGCTCCCCCACCATGGATACGCAAGGCAGCCCCGCTCCGGTGGCCGTAGCACTCTCCGGTGACCCGCCACTCGAGCGAATCTCGACCTGCTGCTCCTCGGGGCAGCCCTGCTCCGCTTCTCGAGATTTCCTGCCACTCCGGTCAGGTTCGAAATTCGAATCGCGGTCATTCCATTTTCCTGCCGTTGGATGCTATTCATGCGCCTCCGGTTTCTCGGGCCCAGGTCGCAGATCATGCGCCTGATAACATACCGCCAGGCATACGCCCTCTTGGCGTACCTTCATATGCGCCCAACCATGCAGCAACACAGCCCGGTGCTGTGGCTGTGGGAGGATTATGTGCGTCCTCTTATGCACCCCCCGCCAGCTTTATGCGCCCCCGGAGGACCTCCCCCTATGCTCCCCCCTCGCGAGCAGATCCCCCCGTGGTGCTTATGCGCCCACCTGGCGCTGGTCAGGACCTGCTCCTCGAGCGTCCGGCTTTTTCCTTGGCAAGGTCTCCTCCGTCGGTTAGCGTGAGCCGGGAGTTCGGAGTAGTCACCGACCCCCTCAGGATTCGTACCCCGCCTCCTCAGGCTTCGGGGACCCCGCCCGACGGCTTAGTTCCCGAGCTCCCCTTCCAGGACGCTACTGTGATTACAGGCTCTCGCTCGGAGGTCTCTGTCAGGGCTTGGCCCCTCATTTTCGCTCGTCGGCAGAGGCCCCTCCGCGACAGATTTCTTATGCCGACGCCCTGCATCCACACAGGAGCGCAGCACCGTCTCCGCCACCCGCGGATGTTCAGCTCCCAGACATTGAATTCCTGGTTCCATCTGACGTACGACCCATCTGTATCCCCTTCTCTTCGGAAGAGATCTCCTCCCTTTCTCACACCTTCGTGAAGACCTTCATCCTGAAGTTCCAGTCAGGATGTCTGAAGATCGATACAGTTCAAGAAGCTATTGCTGGTTGGATTCTCTCATCAGCGTACAAAGTCGTCCCGCTTGATCCCAAATATTTGTTCCTCCACCTTACCTCGGATTATGACTTTTCCTCCGTGTGGGCTAGGGGCACCACTACCATAGGCAAACAAGCCGTCAAGATCGCCAAATGGTCCCCCACATTAAATCCTAAAGTTGACTCGACCGTCATCTCAGCTTAGATTACCCTCCCTAACCTACCCCTCGTTTGCTTCGCCCCGTCAGCCCTCAAACGAATCGCGAGCTCATTCAGGGACTCTCCTAGCTATCACGAAGGAAATAAGGTCCCTCATAAAAGGCAACTATGCTAAAATCTATGTCGATCTCGACCTAGCATCAGAACCCCCAACGGAGATTCAGATCGACCTTGGAGGTAGGGAGCATTCACAGGCGTTAGTGTACGACAACAACATTATTTTCTGTCATCATTGCCAGATGAGAGGTCACCTTAACAAATTCTGCTATAAAGCTCACCTTGAGCTCAGGAAGCCAGCACTCCGTAAAACCTGTTCCGTCATGTCGGCTCAAACCGGCTCACCCCACCTCTCCCCTCAATGCCGCAGCCCCACCTCCTTCCACATTCTTCTCTCTGCCAGCTCGAACCACATCGATCCCAGTATAGCCTGCTCGACACCTCCAAACATCCAGGCGATAGTCCCCTACGTTCCAAAGAACATCCTTCTTCACAACTCGTTTCCACGCCTTATCGTTCGAAGAAGCAGATCATACCCCGTCTTTAGAACTCATCAAATCAGGCATCAGCCCCGCGGCCAGTGCGATAGAGGAGACAGATCACCCTGGCACCTCCTAATCACCCAGCTCTCAAGAAAAGGCTCCAAAGTCTACTATAGGAAGTTCCTCCACAGAATTCCTGGCGATCCTCAGATCGGACGCCGTTGCCAGATACCTGCAAGCTGAAGAAGCAGGATTTCTCGATCCTACTAACCCCCACTACGTCCTGCACAAAACAGAGATAGAAGACACTATCCAGACATAAAACTCCGAGCTCAACATCCAAACACAGGTGAAGAAACATCGGGCATCTCAGCAGAAATCACGACAGTCCCCAAAAAACACAAACAAAAAAGAAGAAAAATGCTAAAAAGCGGCAACTATGACCACTAGGTCGGCTGCGAAGCTACACAACCCCCCCCCCCCCCCTCCTACCCCCTCTCAAGATGCTTAACATCCTCACATGGAATGTTTGTAGGATTTCTAACAAACCCACAATAAACAGAATTATTAGTCTGAAGAAACTCCACCGGGTCGACTTATTGATCATCATAGAACCGAAAATCCCTAAAAAAACTCAAAGCGTATCAGCTCCAACTCGGATTCCCTCAGCGATCGCTGGTTGTAACTATATCTGGATCTTCTTCTCAGCTAAGGTCAAGTTTGATCTCGTCCGCGACTCCAGGCAATCCTTTCCTGCTGGATTGAATACCCCACCCTCCAACAGCGCTCCTTGCTCTCGGCAGTGCACGGCAGCTGCGACATCATCGAGCGTAAGAAGCTTTGGGGAACCCTCTCGACCACCCACCACCTCCACTACAACCTCCTGTGGATTTGCGTAGGCGACTTCAATACCATCTCCACCTGAGAAGAAAAATCTGGGGGTAGCCCCCCCTCCAGGCAGCAATGGCAGATTTCAACGACTTTCTTTTTAACGCTCACCTGCTCTACATCCCTTATTCCGGCAACGCATTCACCTGGTGTAACATACAGGAAGGAGCCAGACGACAGTACTTGCGCCTCGATCGTGCTCTCATCAATAACCATTGGGCGGACATGGGGCTCATCGCTAAACTATCTCACCTCAACACCACGGAATCCGACCACTCTCCTCTTCTTATTGAGGTCAGCAACAACCATGCCCACACCAAGGAGGTCTTCCGCTTTCAGACCTTCTGGAGCCACAACCCCCAATTCAAACAAATTGTCGATACCGCTTGGAGCTCTGCTGACGATCCGGAACCCCATTAGGCGCGTTGCTACTAAACTCAAAGCCACTAAAGGTGTCTCGGCAACTTAGACAAGAACGCCTTCGGAGACATCTTTCAAGCCATTAAGCTGGTGGAGGACGACGTTACCCAGGCAGAGATTCTGTTCGCAACGGACAGGTCGCCGGAGAACCGGGCCACCCTTCGCCTAACCAAAGCCCTGCTCAAGTCCAGGCTAAAAATTAAAACTAAATTCTGGAAGCAGAAAGCCAGGTTGACGTAGGATGCAGAGGAGGATAAAAACTCTAGCTTCTTTCACTCCTGCGTTAAAGGCCGCAGACAACAGCTGAGCCTCCTCCAAACCGCAGATGATATCGGTCGCATTCATACTGATCACCAGAACATTCAGACGGCTGCCACTCAATTCTACTCCAAACTCTTCTCCAAGGACACCATCAGCAAGGACGACGACCTTCTCGCCAAGATTCCCAGCATGATCAACAATGAAGAGAACGAGCAGCTACTTAAACCCCCCACCACGGAGGAAGACAAGGATGTCGTATGGGCCCTGGATGAACACAGTGCTCCCGGTCCAAACGGGTTCACCGGCGTCTTCTTTCACGTATGCTGGGACATCATCAAACACGACATCCATGCGGCTACCGTCGCTTTTCTTCAGGGAGCTAGATACCCTAAATCCATCTCCCATGCTAACCTTATCCTCATACCCAAGAAAGATAACCCGACCACATTCAAAGACTTTCGGCCCATCAGCTTATGCAACTTCACTAACAAAATCATCTCCAAAATGATCGCCTCTTGCATGACCACGCTTCTCCCAAAAATCATTTTCGAAGAACAGAGCGGTTTCGTCAAGGGCAGACAAATCACTGACAACAACCTATTAGCTCAGGAGTCGATCACCTGCATAAAATTCTCCTCTAGAGGGGGCAATGTGGCTATCAAGCTAGACATGGAGAAAGCCTATGACCGATTGGATTGGCAATTCATGATCTGGTTGCTTAGGTCATTCGGCTTCTCGGAAGTTTGGACCAACGTCCTCTTCAGATCATTCAATAACTCCTGGTTCTCTACCATCATCAACGGTCATGCCGATGGATTTTTCAAAGCGAGCCGCGGGGATAGGCAGAGAGATCCCTCATTATCCACACCCTTCATCATCGCGGCCGACGCGCTTAGCAGAAATCTAAAAAACTTACCCAACTTATCGGGATTCTACCACTTCCACTCTACCACCGGATGTCCTTTAATCACCCACCTGGCTGACGCGAACGACATCCTTATTTTTTCTGCTGGGGACATCGGGTCAGTGGATGAGGTTCTCAAGACGCTAGAGAGATACTCCAGATGCTTCGGTCAGCGGGTCAACCCGAACAAAAGTGTCATCTACACTCATCACAAAGCGGACAGAATGCACTCTGAGACCATCTCCAATCTGACATCCTTCTCCACTTCTTACCCGCCGTTTAATTATCTCGGGTGCCCTCTGGTGTACGGTAAATCGAACTCGGGGATATTCGATGACCTCGTCAGCAAAATCAAAAAAAATCAAGGGCTGGCACAACGATACCTTATCACTAGAGGAAAATGATCCTCATCAAGCATATGCTATCCTCCATTCCCATGTACACTCTGGCAGTCTTCTCACCTCCAAAGAAGGTCCTAACCTACCTTAAATCCCTTTTCTCCAAAAAATTTTAGGGCCACAGAGATGATAGAGACAAGCACCATTGGGCCAGCTAGGCTTCTATGGCGAACCCCACTGAGGAGGAAGGACTCAGATTTATCATATTGGCGTACATTATTGCAGCCAGCTCAATGAAGCTATGGTGGAAGCTCCATACAAAAAACACGATCTGGTCCCGATTTCTGAAGGCCAGGTATCTCCGAAATTCCCACCCATCGTCGACGATTGCCAACAGTAGATCCTCCGCCAGCTGGCACAACATTCTGACAGGGCAGAATCTAGCCAATCCCTTCATGATCGACGATGGGTCAGGAGCGTTGCGAGGTTCCCTGAACCCCGACGGCGAGTTCTCGCTAGCCTTCTCCAGGATAACACTGAGGGCCACGGGAGTCCCACACCATCTAATCGCCTCGTACTGGAAACCAACCATCCATAATAAATGGTACATTCTAATTTGGAGAGCGTAGCGCAGGAAACTCCCCGCTAATGACGCTCTGACTCACATTGGATACAGCCTAGCATCGAAATGTCACTACTGCTCATCCTCGTAAGCAGAATCTATGGCTCACATCCTCTACTCGGGTGAACTGGCCATCCGATTGTGGTCCCACCTCTCCGCCAAATGGCACATATAACACCAGGATGGCGACTTCAACCATCTTCTCGCCACTTGGGGTCACTCCAACAGGCACTAGATCGTCGCAGCCGCCGACATTTGGGTATTATGGAAAAACAAAAACAAGCACAGATATGAAGGTCACTCATTCGACTCCACATAACTGTAGAGAGAAGTCTGTAGACAGGTTCTCAAAGATGGCTCTCGTTCCCCTCCAGTCCCGGTCAGTCAGCCTCTGGTCCCGTCCTAATCTGGATCCTGGGTCTTTTTGCTTTAGCCCCGGGGACTGGGCGTCTTCTTTTTTTTAGCTCTTTTGTATAGGCTTCGACATTTTGAGCCTTATACTTCAATAAAATGGGGGTTTTTGTTTATATATATATATATATATATATATATATATATATATATATATATATATATATATATATATATATATATATATATATTGTTTATATATATATATATATATATATATATATATATATATATATATATATATATATATATTCTCTCTAGAAACCTGGGAAAATATAATGAAACAACAAAACATTTCTAGAAATATTTTTTATCATAATATTAGCATTTATTTATAAAAACTATTTCATACATTTATCTATATATGTATACCATTATATACATATCTATATACACAATGACTAATAATCCCAAATAACACCTAAGCAATATTTATATATAAAAGATATATGTACAAGAATAATTAAGAAAATATTTGTCCTAACTATAATTAAATATCCCTTGGATATCAAATAATATATATCTATAATACCTATATCAATTATTTGGGAAAACATATTTTATTTGGACCATTAAAATAACCCACAAAATATATCTAAAATATACATCTACATGGACATCTTTGGACACACTACATGCCTACATGGGCTCGTGTTCGGTTTGAGTCCAGTCCGGGCTAGCTTGGTGCAACCGGGTTCCTTAAAAGGCATAATATTAATAAATAAATAATTAAATTATTTATGGAAGTCAAGTTGTAACTTGTCTAGGTTTTCCTAGTTAGAACATACTTAAGGCTTGGTCTTCCCTACCATGACTAATACACTAGTCAAAGTATGCCACTGTACTATCCGTGCCATAATTCTTGGTCATCTTGTACTCTAAAACTTAGCCATGACTAAGGCCTTCTATAATAATAATTAATTAAATTAAATATTTATATTAAAAAACAATAATTACATTTTAGTTCAAATAAATAAAAATTAAAATATTTTCAAGAATTTTGGGAAGATGGTTTACAAATCTACCCACCTTAGAAATAAATTCGTCCTCGAATTTAAGGACTACTAGGATAGACGGACTTGGTTGATCAATACTTTCTAAGGTTTAAATAATATAAAACCAATAAATCAAAATCGATCCATAACAATTTATAATCATTTTATATTTTATCAATATTTTTGAAAACACATTAAACCAATATAGGTATAACACTTGATAGCTGTAATAAATTTAAAAATGTACTAAGTATTATCAAATAACTTTTTGAAATATATTTGTATAGGCCAAAGCTATTTTATTAAACAATTATCTAATAATTTGCCACCATAAGTAAAATTTGATATCATTCAAATACATTTAAAATTATAGGAATAATTGATAATAATCTATAATTATTTTAAAATAATACTATATGTTAAACACATTTGGCCAACCCTAAACTTGCTATTTTTTGTAACAATAACACTTTTTCAATTATAATTTTAAAATAGTACTCAACAGTATCAAATAGTATTTGAAACATATCACACAAATTTAAATCTTAATAAATGATCAAGTACTTCTAGAAGTCCATTTTGAAGGAAAAATATATTTTAAAATAAACTTTGGTTAAATTCCTTCCTTTCCAAGATATCTGTTTTAAAATTGAAATATAAACTATTTATTTCTAGCTAGAAAACAAAATAAAATAGAATAAATAAAATTTCAAGATACGGGTAGTGGGCTTATAAATCTACCCGCCTTAGAAAATTTTCTTTTCGAATTTTGAGGAGCATGATTAGATATTACTAAGAGCAAAATAAAGAAACAAAATTTTCAATCGATATGAATGAGACGACAATTGATATAATCGAAAGAATGACATGATTCATGATCATGTTAGTCACGCGTAATCGTGGATAGGATCAAAATATTCAAAAATAATTGATAAGAAAAAATATGATTTGTCACGATCAACCTTTGGTCAAAATGGTCGAGTCGACGACCAAAAATGTTTTAAGAATGATCAAATTTTTAGAAGAAATCTAAACAGGGTTACAGTCACTTAGAGATAATTTAATATTGCAGTCCAGATCAAGACTAATCGTGTAAGTCATCCAAGCATGATCAAAATTGGAGGCTGGCACGTGCATGAACATGATCAAAATAGTCATAAACATAGTGGATTGGGAATATAAACACTAGCTATAATCGAGTTGAAGTATAGGCATGATTATGATTTAGTCACAATCAAAATTATTTAAGATCGATCAAAAGTAAAATCATTTTGGCACAACCAACTAGTTAAGCAAAACTATTTAGGCACGATTATAGAATCGAAATATAGGAAAACATGCGAATTGGCACGATCGAAATATAATCGAATAGTCTAGTCGTGATCCAAAATAGTTATGGATGATTCAAAACGAAATTATTTTAGCACGATCAACTATGTGGGCATAATCGAAGAACCATAATCTATGGGCGATTACACATCTAGTAGAATGGAATTAAAATCTAGTAATAGGTTTTAAGTGAGGATAATTAAATGACGACTCGATGAATGAATGATTAGAAAGGAGGATACAAATGGAGAACTATAAGCTTTATTTATAATGGAATAATAAGGAATAGGATGTCAATTCAGTTTGGAGGGAGAGTGCAAGATTTTTGAAGGTCAAAAAAAATCATTAGTCATATGCCAATAACTGATAAAGCCTTTATGGTATTCGAAAATCATATGCATATCTGAAATCGTTTCACCGAGAATCCATACTGCACCAGGGTACATTTGGCTGCAGCAAACCCTTGGTTCCATAACTCTACTTTGGGTACGACATCGGATATCCTGTCAACTTTGTCTAATGTTGACATACTAACTCGAAGATCAAAATAGGGCAACAGGACATGGTATTTAGTAACGTTCGGTAACTTACGTTTACTTGAGATTATTCCACTTAGGGATCATGCCATGCTAGTGCGCTGCTGGCTGCAGTGAACCCGTAGTATCGATAATTCAAGTAAATGGTGACAATGTGCTTGTCTTTCCATTGTACGTCACTGATCATTCTTTTAACTATATCCATAAAATTTTAAAAGAGCTTTAAAATTCCTCAAACAATTGGTCATGATAGAGAAAGTGTACGTATCTGTCGTTGAAGTGGAGGTATCAGTTTTTGAAAATCAACTGATTAGTAAGGAACAGAATGGTCGAATATAAGAGAAATGTAAACTTTAATTTATAGTCGTCTAATATTCAAGATTGAGGGAAAACACACACACACACACACACACACACACACACACACACACACACACACATATATATATATATATATATATATATATATATATATATATATTTTATATATATATATATATATATATATACACGGCCACCAGATCGTTGCAGCGGCCGCGACCTGGGCAATTTGGAAAAATCGCAACAAAGCGAGATACGAGGGACACCAATACTCTGACGATCAACTAATCCAGGAAATTCACCGGCAATGCCGCAAAAGGAGCTCCCTTTGCTCCCACAGCTCCCCGACATTCTGGCATCCGTTCATCTCTTAGTTTTGTCGACCGCGGTCGCTCATCCCCCCGGTCTTTACTTTTGTTGGTATACTTTTGCCTTGTATACGTGTCAGACTTTGGCCTTTTGAGCCTTGATTAATAAAAGAGGGGTTTTCTTCAAAAAAAATAAAATAAAATAAAATAAAATAATATATATATATATATATATATATATATATATATATATATATATATATATATATATATCTTGAATTTCAACGAAACTGACTCGGATTAGAGATATGGAACATGTTAGGCTCAACTCCATGAGTAAAATATTGACTTTTAGAGGAATGAATTACTATGGCAATTGGAAAATAAATAAGTAATATGGACTGTACGATTTGACGATGTTAGAGAAAGCAGGAAATAACTTGCACAAATGGCCAATTATAGGAAAAATGTAAGTATCTGTCATCTCGGTCCTAATTGTTGAAAATAGAATGATTCATTACTAAAATAATTGAAGACTAGGGAAATCCTACTATACCATACGAATAATCCACTCACTTGGGTCCTATCGCCATATAAAATGCAATAGTGTATCTATGGAATTTTCTAAGTTATCTAAATTCATAAATTTCCACCTAAATTGCATAACAATCCATAACTACCCAATAGTCAAATTGAATAAGGGACTCATAGTCCTAGTTATTCTCCTAATAATTAAATTAATCCTAATTATGAATGAGCATCCTAGTTCCTAGTTGCAGGCTCGCAGTAGTACAACTAATATGGTACTACCACGAGTTCGTAATCTTTTACAAAAACTAACCTACATGGGCCACCAAAAATAACTTGTCACGACCCGTACCCATTTTTCGGGATACAAGTACGTGTCCAAGCCAGCCTACGCTGCAAAGTCAACGGTAAAACGCTGTCAAGGCTATGATGTTCAAAATCACAAATAAAGCTCATTCACAAAATTCAACCAATTTAATATAACATTTACAAGAATTGTATTTGAAAGAAAGTACAACATCTCACCATTTCTATTGCAACAAATTTAATCTAACTAGCTAGCTTCTAGGTTTTGGTCTGCAAGTATACCCATGTCTCCCCAATGCTAAGAGCAGTTGCAGCCAACCTGAAAAATGTTAGCTATCCAGTTAAGAAAGTTACAAGCACACAGACCGACGGTAATCCAAAAACACAATAGAATTTACAAAACATGAAAAAGCATATGTGAAATGAAGCAAGGGCGTAAACTATTAACATGTAATATCTAGAATAAAGTGGAGAGACATGGAAGGATATATGGACTAGAATAAAATATGTAAACAGGGTGACATGGCAAGTAGTGACGAATGCAAGAAGAGATACAAGGAACCACTATCTATGTATTTTGAAATATCGGGCTCGACATGTGAACGGCTAGAGGGTAAATTCGACACCCCGCACGTGAATTGTGTGACTGCTATCAAACACGATCAAATATTTTGGGATATTTTTGGGTAGTCCACGTGTCTAATAAGATATTTCTCCTCCCGACTAGTACTCATGGACTCGAACAAGTCACGAAACACGAAAATAAGATAATCACGAAATATAGTAGGTAGAGATCCATGATACTAATCCGTGTAACAATGTGTCAGCAAACAAGAGAGAACATATATAAATATGAAATGGAAAGACTAGTATGAATCGAAAGCAATCAGAAAGTGTACTTTCCTGAGGTCCTTTGCTGGTGAAATCGACAATACAAAACCACTCAATGAGCTACAAAAGTTCAACACGTGCAACAGTCTCCGAATGCTGCAACAGATATTTCCAACGTGTTCAGAATAGTGAAAGTAGCTAGGATAGTCTACCCATAAGTCCAATTCTGGACATAGGGTTAAAACGGTTATTTTTTGTCAAAACGATGTCCGTCATTGGACTCGCTTTGCATCAAAAAGCGTGCCAACATCTACGGTCTTTAAAGTCGTCAAACTATATGTCTATGGATCCAGTTTGACGAGACAAACACAGCCATATGTCCAAAGTTGGATTCCGACAGGCCATGCACAAAATCTCCCTTTAGATCGGGACACGGGTCCGCCAAAATAGCGTTTTGGTCGACCTTCTCTGATTAGGACCAAACTTGGCATACATGACCAAAAAATGAAACGGTCCTATTGGCACAAGTTTTGTCTCGAGATAACGAATGTGCACGAAGTAATTAACTAATTTACAAATAGGCTGATACGGGATATCTCGACGGATATGCATCAATTTCGTCGCGTACACGCAGCAAAATCGAGTTCCGTCGAACCCCACACAACTGCAACATCCGTATGAGCCTTTCAATGCTTACTATTTGCGACCATGTCGTCCGGTTTATCGGGGTGCACTTCGTATCTGTTAAGTTCTAAGTTTTTAAACATTACTAGAATGAGTCATATTAGCGACGTCTAAAAACATCGCTAATAAGTAAAAATACTTCGTTAAATTAATTTAGCGACGTAATTAGCGACGGAATAAGCAGGTCACCGAAAAGCTAGTCGTAGATCAAAAGTTTATCGCCAATCATCGCTGTTGCGACGAATAGTCTACGACGCTAAAACGTCGCAAACTTAGCGATGTTCGGCGATATTTATAGTACGTCGCCAATTTAGCGACGTCTATTCATCGCATGTGGTGACATGGCAAGGTTTGCCATATTAGCATGCTGGGCGACGTTTAGCGACGGCCCATCGCAGTTAGCGACGTTCAGATACATATTTGCGACGTACTTCCGTATCGCAAATTCGTTTGCAAACGTCACAATTCGTCGCTAACATGCTGGCAAATTTAAAAAAATAAAATATAGTTTTCAAATCCTGCATACTGCACTTTATATACAGTTTAAACACAAATCCTGTACTTTATATACAGTTTAAATACTAATCCTGCACACTGCACTTTATATTCAAATCATGCACACTGCACACTACACTTTATATTCAAATCCTACACACTGCACTTTACACTTTACACTGCACTTTATATCATCACAAACATCATCACAGACACACATCCCGCGTCACAAACATAAATATATTCAAATCCTGTATACTGTACTTCACAGACACACATCATCACAAACATCCAATAGAGTCAAATAAAAATGGAAGATGATAAAAAGTCTCCCACAAAGTGTATAAATAAAAGTGTGCCAATAAATAATTTGTCCATAGGGCCAATACATACAACTCATAAAAAAATCAATGAAATCATTGAGGACCCCTGCTGTACATCTGAGATATCATGTACTCATACTGCTCCTGTGTGAGCTGCACCGTAGGGGCAGTAGGAGGCAGTGCAATGTCAACGGTCGGTGCCGTCGATAGACCGGGGGGACGTATCTGCTCCAGCTCTCGCAGTTGCTCAGCATGCACAGCAAAGGTACTCACCATCCTCTGAGTACTCTCCTCAATCGAAGTATGTACCTAAGTGAGTGAGGCAGACATGGTCCTCTGCGATCCCTCCAGCTCGACATGTCTACGCTCTGAGCGTTGCGTAGACTCGGTGAGCTTGTGCAAGCTGGCAGCTGTAGCCTGTTGCAGACTCATCAGCTCATGTATACTGCGCTCGACTGCATCAAATCGTCCGGTGATCATCGGATCGTCGGATCGTCGCTCTGCGGTATAGTGATCAGAAATCTGCTGCTGCAACTCGCAATACAGCTCATCGATCTGATGACCAATATCCTGATCTCGTGATAATGCCTGCGAAGCTGGAGACTACACACTGACAGAGGGGGGCCGGGATGACTCTGAAGCCGAATAGGCGCCGTAGGATCCCGTACCGTAGTACGCAACGGCGGTCATCCAGAGGTCGTCCGGCGATGGAGCTGTAGGCGGCTGGAAGAAAGTACCGGCCTCTCCCTCTGCTGGCGCACTAGCAGAAATAGCCACCTCCTCTTGTAGCCGAAGAAACTCGGCCTAGAATAATGTTTGCTAACGTCTAAGTGTTTGCTAAAGTCTATATTGATATCTATTTTTTTGTTTTCTAAATTATAGTAAATTAATATAAAGAATAGAACGTACATATGTTTGTGTCGCCCTCTCGTCAATGAACTCCCCAGCCCTCTGATGGGTGACCAGGAAGACGGTCACCATGTTGGGGTCCTCACCCTTTTTTACCTGTTAAAATATATTATCTATTATTAGTATTAAACATTCTATCCAACTATATATAAAATGATGACAGTCATAGGAAATGTACCAGACAACGAAAATGCTTCGTCATAGGAATGGAGCCACCACACCACTTACTGGCGCTCGATCGCGCCACCTTGG
Source organism: Iris pallida (assembly GCA_029216955.1). NCBI lineage: Eukaryota > Viridiplantae > Streptophyta > Magnoliopsida > Asparagales > Iridaceae > Iris > Iris pallida. Next base: position 55,046 of record JANAVB010037110.1, read on the forward strand.
CCTTGTCAGACCGCTCCTCATACCTGGCCTCGTCGAATCTAGCCTTCATCGCAGTCCACTGCTCTGGCGTGATCCAACCATGGATTGGCTTTCCAGAGTGATCATGAGACTTCTGGTCGTAGATTGCATCACAGATGAGCTTGCCTGCGACGACAGAAAATTGGGGCTCGATCTTCGTCGCCCGGTATGGTGGATAGAAATAGGTCCTCTACAAGAAGTAAAATACAAAAGTTGTATAATATACACAAATGATTATTAAAATTTAAAAATAAATATTTTTTTACCGTGAAGTGGGCAAACCCAAAGGCCTTCCTATCTGCGGGAGCATCTGAGTAGTTAATCCAAGGCCCACCATAGTTCTGCCTCAGAAATAACCCCAGCTGTCTCTGTACTACAGGAGGTCGATATCTATACAATAATAAATTTCATGAATATATATATACATATAATCATTTGAGAAATATATATTAACTAATAAACTTACTTCGTAGGCCCGTCCGTCCAAATCTCCATACGCGTCTCGTTCGGGGGAGCGCATGGAGGGTCGCTCTCACCTCCTGTCTCGGTAGGATCAGTCTGATCACTGTCCTCCATATGCTCGGCGTCGGCTCCCCATGGAGCCGTCGACAGGAGGAATGCTAGATGCAGAAGAAATGCTGGATGTAGGATCAGGAATGCTGGACGACGAGGGAGGAGTCGCCAACCTGCTGGAACTGCCCTGTCCCGATAATGGACCGGGAATAGAATGGTACTCGGAGATGAGGATGAGGGTATAGAATCTGCATCCCAGCCCAAGGCACACGGGAGTACCTAATATAATATCCTCCGTGCCGTCCTCCTGATCTAGTCATACCTGATAATAACATATGACAATAAAATAAATATACATATTTACATGATAGACATCACAGATTTTTGAAAAATATCATAGTCACAGATAAAAGTGTCACTAAAGTATCACAGATTTATATGATAAAAGTGTCACTAAAGTGTCAAATATGATGATAAAAAAACGTACAGATTTAATCCTCTTCTGAAAATTCATCTAGTTCGTTTAGCTCATCTTCTTCTTCTTCTTCTTCTTCTTCTTCTTCTTCTTCTTCCTCCTCTACATCTTCACTTTCATCTGCATCTTCCTCTTCAGATAATTCTACACAATTAGATGTGTAGTTAGGAACTTTTGTCGTGTCTACTTCTATAATATTTGTTATAAGAGGTAGTTCATCCTCTTGATAAGCTATATCGTCAACCTCAAAGGTATTTCTAGCTTTGGTCTTGCATACTGCCCACCAGTTCGACCTTGTTGTTCCCCGTTTAGGATAACTTATGAAGTACACGAGCTGAGCCTGACTTGATAGGACAAATGGTTCGTAGGCTTGATATCGACGCCGATAGTTTATATCCACAAGACCGTGCTTGTCTACTTTCCAACCTTGACCTTCAATTGGATCGAACCAATCACCCCTGAATAACACAATCTTAGCAGGCTCTATTCCATAACTATATGTCAGCTCCACAATATTCTGTAGGATGCCATAGAAATCGTTGCCCACATCAACATCTTTGTAGTTCGAAGATCTGATACACAAATAGCTATTTTTGGTAAAATCGAGATCCACAAAGTTGTCTCTGATCGGACAAGTTGTTGACTTGAACCTAAACCCATTAACACAGTAGCTTGGCCATATTTTTGCAGCATAAATTGGTCCCTTGGCTAACGTTCTAATAGACTCATTCTTAAGTCTTGCGTATGGACGATCGACCCAAATACCACAAAAAAATAAATTAAGCTCATGCTCAAGTGCATATACGAAAAGGTAATTACAGAGTTCTCAAGTCTTACATATGCACTCAACCATGATGGAAAATAACGCATCATTTCTTGTTCTAGTTCTTCTTCTGTTATGTGTGGCCTACCTGACCTCACATCATCATTAAATGTGCTGAAAACAACATCGTTCAATTAATGTAATAGTATAATAATCAACACTATTAAAATAATGTAGACGTATTAATTACTTACCCCTCCAGCTTCTCTACTTTTTCATCGTCGCAGTTGAGCAATACATACACCTGAGCAGCCCATAGCTCATCATCGTTCAGATATCTCTTCTTCATTTTATCCAATGGCTTTCCTAGAGCATTGAATACCTTCAGTATTGTATCATTACATTCATGATCTCCGTCATCGTTTCTGGAAGCTCTCGTTCTATTAGTTGCAACATGAAGCTCTCGACCTGTGCCTTATTTTTTATCTTTCTTTTTAGGTAATTCAAATATCGCTCGAACGGGTACATTTATCGATATTCGAGGGGTCCACCAATACTTGCCTTATATGATAGATGAATCGGCAAATGCTCCATAGAGTCGAAGAATCCAGGAGGAAACACCCTCTCTAGCTTGCATAGTGTTACCGCAATTTCCTTCTCTTGATTTTCTAGATGATCAACGAGCAATTTCTTAGAAAAAAGATCCTTGAAGAATATGCTAAGCTCCGTCAATGGATCCCAAACTGCCTGTGGTAAGAATTACAGAAATACAATCGAAATTAACCTCTCCATGAATACGTGACAATCGTGGCTCTTCATACCCGTTAATTTGTTTTCCTTAGGATCGACACATCTTCTCAGATTTGACACATATCCGTCTGAAAATTTTAGGCCCTAGATCCACCGACAAAGTCTCACTTTATCTTTCTTATCCTGTAAGAAAATTGACTTCGGCAGGAACTGTTTTTTTATTCTTCTCTATCAAATGTAATGCAGGGCATTTGTATATTTTTTCTAAGTCCAACCTGGCCTTGGGATTGTCTTTCATTTTTTTTTTACGTCTATCACAGTATTAATTATGTTATCAAACACATTCTTCTCAATAAGCATGACATTAAGATAATGTCTGATCAAATTGGTACTCCAATATGGCAGATCCCAGAATATGCTCCTCTTTGTCCAGTTATGATCTCTACTAATTCCATCGCACTTGTACCCAGTTGTAGGATCTTATAGCACTTGGAAAAACTCTAACCTCCTCCCATATCGTGGCTCCGTACCACCTTGGCGGTGGATCACCCTTCTCTACAATACCGGCACGGAATGCATTCTTATTCCTTCTGAACGGATGACCTTTTGGCAGAAATTGCCGATGACAATCAAAGAAGTACGGTTTTCCTCCGTGTTTTAAGCGAAAAGTCTTAGTACGGTCCATGCAATACGGACAGGAGAGACGGCCATGAGTGCTCCATCCAGATAACATTCTATAGGCCAGAAAGTCGTTGATGGTCTACATAAGGGTTGCCTTCATCTGAAAATTCTGCTTCCTGGAAATATCGTACGTGTTAGCGCCTACTTCCCATAACTGATTTAACTCATCTATCAAAGGCTGTAAGTACACATCAATGTTTCTCTTGGGATTGTTTGGACCAGGAATTATAACGGTTAGAAACATGTACTGAGTCTTCATGCACATCCAAGGCGGTAGGTTATACGGAGTGACAATCATAGGCCAACACGAATACTGGGATCCCGAAAGACCAAAAGGAGTAAAACCGTCAGAAGATAGCCCCAACCTGATATTACGCGGATCTGAAGTAAAATCAGGATACACTCGATCAAAGTGCTTTCACGCTTCTCCATTGGATGGGTGATCCAACACTCCTTCAATCTGTTCTCGCATGTGTCAACTTATATTTTCGGCCGTCTCTTTCACCATAAATAATCTTTACAAACGCGACATTAAAGGCAAGTAGTGTATTGAATCGGTCGGTCTTCTTGTACCGGTAGACCTTTATGTACTAGTTGTCTTATAGCGATTAGCACCACAAAATCTGCACATATCTGTGTCATTATCATCTTTGTAGTACAGCATGCACCCATTGCGACAAGAATCGATTTTCTCGTATCCCATCCAGAGCGATCTCACCATCCTCTTAGACCGATAGAAGTCTTTAGGTAACTTAGCACCCGTCGGCAAGATCTCTATAATCAACTCCAACACTCGGTTGTAGCATTCTTGCGACATATTAAAATCTGACTTAATGCTCAACAGTCTTGTAACCACCTCCAACGGTGAATGATCCTCACAACCAGGATACAATGGAGTCCTTGCATTCTCCAGTAACTTCATGAACTTTGCAGTATAGACATTCGGTGCCTCCTCAGCAGCATCATGAATGAAACTAGGCCCCACAGCGTTAAAAACCATGTTCATGCACCCGTCGTCGTATGCATGATTATCTGAAACAAAATTAGGTCATGCATGCATATACGGCTCAACATAAGGCTCCGACGTCAAAAACTATGTACATGCACCTGTCGTCGTATGCATGATTATCTGAAACAAAATTAGGTCATGCATGCATACACGGCTCAACATAAGGCTCCGGCTCTGATGCTAAAGACACAAGTTCTCCGTGTGCGGTCCACTGATAGTAATTAGGCATGAAATCCCTCGAGTACAAATGATATGTCACTTCATGTCACCCTCGAAATCTGTGTTATGTATTTTCATATACGTGTACATATTTTGGGTTCGTAGTTTTATTAGTCATGGTTAGCTAGTCATGGTTTTATTTTTAGCATATTGCATTGGCATGGTTATTTTGGCATTTCATTGGTTATGGCTTAGTTTGGTTCCATTTAGCTTGTTTTGGTTTGTTTTTGGGTTCATCATGAACCAAAAGAAAACCCCTACCTACCACCACCATCATCATTTAAAACCCAATCCCCTTTCTCTCTCCTCTTTACTCTTCATTTATTTATTCATCTTCTTCCTCTTAACTTCTCCACCTACCAAGAGAAGCTTAGGCAAGTGCAACTTGCTTCATGGAGAAACTCCATTTTTGTTGTTCTATTGTCTTCCTCGGAAGATTCTAAGATACTTTAGAACTTGGCATTTTTCATTTTGATGGATATTTTCTTGTAGATCTAAGTTTATATTATTTTCAGTTTTCTTAGATTTTGATCTATTAAACTTTATTATTTTTATGTTTTGGTTGTTTTATGTTGTAGAGAATTCAATTTTACGCAAAATAGACCTTTAAAAAGTTAGATTTCGACTTGTTTTGAGAAAGTTATGGCCAAAAGCATTTTTAGTCATTTCTATGTTCATCTGTGCTGATTCTGGCAGGGACGATGAATAGTGCCGTATAGTGCCGCATAGTGCTGTATAGTATTCGAGCCGCATATGGGAGTGCCGTATAGTGCCGTATAGTATCCGAACCGCATATAAGGGTACTGCATAGTGTCGTATAGTACTGCATATTATCCGAGCCGCATATAGGAGTGCCGTATAGTGTCGCATAGTATTCGAGCCTCATATGGGGGTGCTGCATAGAGCCGCATAGTACTATATAGTATCCGAGCCGTATATGGGAGTACCGCATAGTGTCCGAACCGCATATGAGGGTGCTACATAGTACCACATAGTGCTGCATAGTATGCGAACCGCATAGAGGAGTACTGCATAGTGATGTATAGTATCCGAGACGCATATGGGGGTGCCGCATAGTACTGAATAGTGCCGTATAGTGCATATTTTGGCTGTTTTTGGCTATTTTATGTTCTATTTGGCCAATTTGTGGCCAGAATTTCTTCCAACTTCCAACATAAAAGTGGTAGATCTTTTTCTTGGCTTCAAGAGCATGTTATAGCTATTTTATATCAGTTTTCTTATTTATTATAATGTAAGGATAGAACATGATAGTGGCCCGTCGTGGCGCACTCTTGACAAGTAAACATGACATGTAATCTGGAACGCCGTTGCGACGGCTATCTCGATATGCTAGTAATCCTCCTCTTGATACCGTGGACGATTGTGCTTGTACAAATAAACCAGTCTTGTCTTGCATCATGTCTAGGACAGGGACCCCTGAATACCACGGTCAGGGGTACCTACTGAATTCAACTAAAGCTAATGACTAGAATAATCCAGTAGTCATGAAGAGATTTCTCAGCTACGGGCAATCCCGTTATCTGGCCGCTCAAGTGGACTTGTAGCCTACCGACGAGTATGGCACATTTTTAGCACACAGTCACGTGTTGCATTCTTCATAAACGGACATTCGACATGGATAATCGGATGGTTTTCAGGGCTTGTGGCTGTTGGAATAATCTTATTGCATCTTACTAGTAACTAGGCCTGTGATAACCCTAGTTAGTTAGTATCAAGCTGTACTCTTGATTGGTCGTGATTGATTGGATGGAGTTTATTCCAGCTTAGTCTTACCTGATCCTGTGCAAGATTGTGACATGACATGATTATTGATGCTTGCCTTAACAATAACGATCGGGGGTCCAGTTCTGTTCAGGCGAAGGGTTACAACTCCGGTCCTTGTTTGGTTTAAGGGTTGTAACCTGGCTCCCGGAGTAGTTTTGTGTCCTCTCTTCGTTTATTGTCTTCACTGTACCAATAGTATTTGAGACGGGTTTCTATTCAGGTGAAGGGCTGCAACTCCGGTCCTTGTTTGGTTTAAGGGTTGGTACCTAGCTACTTGAATGGTTTCTTCGTACTCAGTTTACTGTTGTTATCTCTATTATTATCAGTTTTTTATTTATTATTTATCTTTAATATTCTATTGTGATATGCTAGTTTTAGTTCCTAAGTGAAGCCTCCTTTGTGGCACTTGCTGTTTCTGGGGTCTGACCCAGCTGGTTTTGTGTGGCCAGATATCAGAGCAGCACCAGAGGATCCACCTGTCTTCCAACCAGATGGTGACCACCAGGCGTAACCATAGCAACGAGTGGGTTTCTTTTGTCCTCCCACTTTATTTTAAAAATTATTCTTTTGAGGCGTTTAGCCGGCGAGCACGTGTTAGCTCGTATTGCATCTTTATTTACTATCTGCCTACGGGCTGTAACATGATTGAAAGATCCTATGGTTGATCATGTATGATCGAACTCTTGCTAGTCTTGACATTTTGTACGACTAGCTTCATGATCATCCAATATGTAATATATGGGACACCTTGCTATTATATATTTGGTGCTCCAACATCTTGTAACTATTATTGCTTGCTTGAGATTGAGACAATAGGCTTGTTCATGACCATAGGAGACTGTTGGCTTGTAGTTAAACCTTCATGTATCTAGACAGCCGTGACTGTATAGTGAGGTGGGTTGCTCTTCAATATACGTAGCTGGCTATGTACGCCCCCGCTCTCCAGTATTTTTGTTCTGAGGCATTACATAGTTTTAGTGGTGGCCCATGCAGGTCTCAAAAATCAAGATATGTGAGGGTTTACCGAATATATGTCTCAATCAGTACTCACCCTTAATCTTTACTCATATCTTCTGAATCCCTATAATCTTTACCTGATCACATGCTTGTATCGTTGATCTGTCCTGGTCCTTCCTTATTGTTCCCTATGTCGTCTTTTTCAACGATATTATTTTTGGACCTGCCGATCAGCAAGGCGGAGCACCTCCCATGGGCCAGCCGCAACCTGGATATCAAGCTCAGCATTCAGGAGTAGCCTCTAGAGTCATGCCTACTGGAGGAGAGCCACCAGTTCAGCCCGTCCAGTCTGCAGAGCCTGATGATAGCACTTTGGTAGGTCTCATCAGGTCACTATTAGCTTCTCAAGATCGTCGAGGTGATGCATTACACCAGACTGTGACGGATGCTCTGACCAGAGGAGGTCTTCAGGGTAATAGTATGGCCAAAAGCTTCAAGCGCTTGAACCCTCCCTTCTTCGGCGGCAGTGATGATGCGATCGCTGCAGATGCATGGCTTCAGGACACAGAGGTGATTCTAGAAGCAGCCAGGACTCTAGAGAACGAGAAGATGGTCGTAGTACGCCTACAGTTATTGGATCTTGCCCGCAGCTGGTGGATGGCACAGGTCGTTGGATTAGTGGCCCCTATTGCCTGGACAGTATTCAGGGAAAGATTCCAGACCAAGTACTTCGATGTTGTAGCTCGGTACGATCTACAGACGAGGTTCACCAATCTGAAGCAGATGGACAGGACGGTCGATGGATATGCGGCCGAGTTCTCCAGGCTTAGTCGGTTTGCTCCCACCTTGGTGGCGACCGAGTTCGATAGAGCCCAGCGGTTCCAGCAGGGGCTCTATCTAGAGATTTAATTGGCGGTGGAGCAGTTTAAGCATCAGACTTTTGATGCAGTATTGAGAGAAGCTCGGAGGCATGAGTATACCTCCCAGAGGATCGTGGATAGGACCGGAGGTCGAAAGCGATCTCACGCCAGATGAATCAGTCATCAGCACCAGCCCCGGCAGCCAGGGCTTTGACCATTGGAGCTCCGAGGCGGGCGACCTTAGTGACGTCGGTTCAGCATTCTACCCCGACGCACCCTCAGCAGCAGAAGCAGAAGCAGTCTTCCGCAGTGGGATGTTCACACTGCGGGAAGCCAGGATATGTGGTATCAGAGTGTCACAGAGCACAGGATTTGTGCTTGGTTTATGGTGCCTCGGACCACAGGCTTGGGAACTGCTCGAACATAGGGAGTTCATCGGCCTTCTGTAACACCCAGTTTCTAAAATAAGGGTATTTTTGAAATTTTGCATTTATAATCATTTTTATTGCTATTTAAATCATGATATGATTTTTGGTAACTTTTAAATCAATTTAAAACTGTTTTAAGTCATGGCTTGTGATTTTGATACCTTGCTAGTGTAACCTGAGAGACTGCCTGACCTAGAGCCTGACCACGTCATTAGGATGATTTATTTTTACTTTTGAGCATGAGGGTATTTTGGTCATTTGGCTCCTTTGAATTATTTTAGGATTTATTGCATTGGTGATTGTTAATTTGACTTTTTGTTGGCTTTGACTTAAGAGACTGTCCTAGACTTTGACATTGACTTTGGTGACTTAGTTAACATGGTATGGACCCTAGTCTAAGTTAAGTCAACTCAAGTTAGGATACTTAGGATCAAGTTTGAAATAGGAGGATTGGTGTATTGGTCCATAGACTTGAGACTTAGAAATGGGTTCCATGACTAGTGCAACTAGGCCCATAGCCATTAGACTAAACCCTAACCCTAAATTCTCACTTTATGACCAGCCACTAGGGCTCCCCCTTCCCTATAAATAATCTCATCCTTGTTCTTGCCTCTTTTATTATTTTTCAAGCTTTGAAGAAAGAGGTAAAGAGCCATTCCATAACTTTTTCATTTCAACTCCTTTTTAACCTAGTCTTTTGTATTAGGATCTAATTATTGTTTATTTACTGTTGGTGGAGAGTAATCCCAGTTTTTGTGCAATTTGGGGATCCGAGCTAGCAAGGAGGAATCCCCCATTTGGAGCTTTTTTAAGCTTTTTGCACCTATAGGTAAAACCCCATAAATTATATTATTATTTTGATTTCTTTGCATATTAGGCTAGGTATAGGTGTCCCCTAGCTTCCCCTAGAATTTGGATGAATTTTGTGTCCATTTTGTGTCCGTATCAGACACGTATCAATGTATATACTTAAGTGTTTGAAGAAATGTCTCTTTGAACTTTTTGTTCTTGGTTTTCAAAACAAATTACATATTTGGAAAGCTTATTATGTGTAGATTACTATGGTCTATGACTGAGCACAAATTGGTTTGGTTTTCGTGTCCAAAATTGGATACAAACGCGTGTACGAGGCCCTGGTGCGCTGCTCTGCTGCTCGGGGTCGACACAGGACACGACACGGCGAATCGGGTCCTGATTTTTGGTGGACACGGGGGCCTAGTGATTGACATAACACACACAAAATTTGGGGGGATTTTGTCGAGCGGATTGGGAGAAATCCCACCCGCACTGAAATTATACACACGCATACACGCGCACAGGCACGTCCTGATACGTGTTCGTATCAGGGACCCGGTGACACGTTGGCCTATTTCAGGGTTACACACACGTAGCCCTATGTCCCCTCTAGGACTGTGCATGAGCACGGGTCATATCGAGCTCTGTGTCGAGTCCACAATGACTCGACACGCAAGCACGAGACAGTCTTCACTGCCATTTTCTGATTTTGTTCCACTTCGAATTTGGACACTTTGTGTCCTGATTTTTGGACACATTTAGACTCCATTGGAAATACGGGGTTTTCTAGACACACTGTACACTGGTTAGCATAGAGTTTGGAGATGGTTTGAAGTGGTATTTTGGCCTAGGGGTGGCTCTGGTCTGTGTTATGTTCACTGAGTTGCCCCTCTCTGATGTGCAGTCTGTTTATTGGGTTTAACATGGTTGATTTCACATCTAAACACCCTAGACATGCATAGCCTATCATCCATTACTGCCCACATTGCTCAAATTTTAGTCGAGCATATTTTTCTATATCCTTCATTGCATTTGTGATTCACTGCATTACTGTTAGTTGATAGCATCAGGTTGAGGCTATTGTCATACACCCCCTCTGTAAGCCAACCTTACTGATACAAACATGTATCAGAGCATGAAGTGATTCACTGCCTTCATTTGTTCACCATGTAGCCCACTACATATCCTGAATGTTATATATTGTTCTGTCCAGTATCATTGTTCTTCCCTTTTGATTTTAGGATCAGTCCCACACTTGAGATATTTAGCATCTATGTTTATGTCCCTGCACTCCTTAATATTGATTCAGTTATTCACTTCTGCCCATTTGTGACTATATATCTATGCTTCCTATCCATATTTGATAGATGTCATTCCCAACATTATAATGTATCAGACCAGATATGGTTATGCCCCGTCCTGCAATGAACTCTATTGGTTCTGTCCCCTGCTTTACTACATGTCCATTCTTGAACTGAACCATCTGCCCACCCTAACTTTAAGTGCAGTCCCTTGGATCAATTGAAAGCAGTCAAAACTATATTTTTTTTGTCAAAACTATATATATATATATATATATATATATATATATATATATATATATATATATATATATATATATATATAATTTTTATTTATATATATATATATATATATATATATATATATATATATATATATATTGTATATATATTGTATATTTTCCTTGTTTGTTCTAAATGTCCAGATATGGGTATTATCCTTCATCTACTGTGCAATCAAACCATAGAAAATATATATATATTGTATATTTTCCTTGTTTGTTCTAAATGTCCAGATATGGGTATTATCTTTCATCTACTGTGCAATCAAACCATTAGATTACGTTCAGTCTTATGACGTGAGGTTAGCCCTCATTCTTTAATTTTGGTTAGTTTTCCTCCTTTATATGTATATATCTGCCCATTGGTTTAGCTGTGAGATGAGTAGAGGGTTTGCCTTAAAGTACAACTCCCTTTAGAAACCAGGTCCAGTCCTTATTTTAACCAACAGCCATGCTTGCCCATGTTGGTATCAGAACATTAAGAAGGGGGGAAAATAGGTTGATTGTCATGTGAAATGAGGATTGGTCTCAGGTATGGGTTAAGTTTTGTGTTTGAGAAATGGATTCTCGATTTGATTTGGGATGTGTAACTGTTATTGTTCTCCTGAAACTGATTTGGGTCGGGGGCTAGTTAAAACTGAGATGTTAGATTTTCAAATGTGATTCAAAGGGGTTTTCTGATACATGTTTTAAGTGACAAGGTTTCCCTTAGCATGCTTTGTTCAGGTCATTACATTTAGCCAATTGTTCAGTCATTCACATCCACACTATCCTATTATATAATCCTGAGAACCTGAGATACATATTGCTGTCCCATTGTGCATTTATACACACATTCTAACTGTCAACACACTACACACACACAGGTACACGCATATCACCCTAGCCTATCCCTCTATACACACACACGCATGCCTAAAACTTAGAACAGCCTTGACCCTCACCTTAACAGCTCACACACTTCATATTACACTCACACATTTACACACACATGGTCTTAACTAATCACTGAAACCTATTACTCACACACATGTCCTACATCAGCCCTCTCACTTAGAAGATGTTCTGCATAGTAGGAAGCCACTACAAGTTATATGCCCTACTCTCTTGCATATCTAGCATATGACACTCATTCATTCCTCATTTCCTTGCTATACAAATGCATTCACTGCTTACCTAATTTCATTGTCCTGCATTCCTATACATTATTGGTATCAGGACATTGCTGCCCTGTTCTCGTTTGGTTCAGATTGCATATATGTGTTTGTACACATATATGATAGACTAATGTTCACTTTGTGTATTGTTTTGGGTTATGAGTTGAGGGCTTGCCTTAGCTCATTTGCCCTCTTGGTTCATTGTAACCATACATATGGTATATATGTTATATTGTGTACATATCATATGGGTATATGTGTGAGGTATATGAGATAAGGTTGGGGTTATACACAATATATAAATGTGATATATCTTAGGGTGTGATATGGTATGGGTTAGAATTAAGGAGATTAGTTTTAATGTAGAATTGACTAGATAGTTGACCCTTTGACTATGTTGACTAAATAGATTGATATAAATATATATAGTGAGGTAAGGTATTATGGTTAAGTATTAGGGTTATGAGTAGTGTTGGTTTAGAGGAGTTCATTGACTTGAGTTTATGTCGAGGTGATATATATGTATATATATGTATGGTAGAATATGTATAAATGTCTTGCTATATGGGATTACCTAGATAGTTAACCCTTGATCAAGTGACCACATAGTCTAAGCTTAACCCTATTTGACAAATGGTTGACCAATTGACTCTTGACCTAGAAATATCCTAGCTGACATTGTTTGACTAGATAGAAGCCCAAACCCTAAATATTGACTTGGGTTGACCCAGAGTTAACCAAGTTTGACTCGGACCTAGTTTGACCTAGACAGTTGACCAGGGTTGACTTAGAGTTGACTTTGGCCTAGATTGGTCTAGAAATTATGTAGATTGCATCATAAACTTCATTTACCTTATTTTTAACATATTATAACCTGTACTGCTCTATTTAGGATATTGTGACTCCGGTGCAGGCATCTGATATTACACTACTCTTTTCAGAGTATTAGGCGAGTACATTCTCTGATAGTTCTCTCATTTATTTGTCAATTACTATACTTCAGTTCTAGTTAGTTGTATGAGATTCTCTGTTACAATACGTATGTATATTTCTGGATTCATGTATATGACACACATTTATTGTCTGGCCTCTATTACTGGAATTATTCTGGAATCATTTACTGGTATCATCATATTCTTGCTGGACTCATCTTGAATCATTGTGTCAGAATTCTGGATTCACTTGCTGGAAGGAGAAATACTAGAGTAAGACATATAGACATACCCCAATTCTGGAATCACCCTATGCTGGAATCAAACTGGAATGATAGCCATCTCACACCCGGCCAGGTGTGTGATGTACCGGATTACCTATAGCCATTTATATGTCAATCTCGGTATTTTAAAACACACTGCTAGAGTATAGGCTGGACTCACCCTGGAATCATTGATTACTATGACTGGGATCGTCCCGTACCGGATTCATCTTGTATTATATTCGTCTTGTACTGGACTTACATTGGAGTTATACTCGTATAAATTTACTGTCTGGACTTATATCATATTACCCTGGTTCAGCTAGTTCTATTTTTACAGTCTTCATTGCCATGATTCTTCTCTTGTTTAGTTATTTACTTTCCTTGCACTTTATATGTCTCTCTTTACCATCACCTGAATATAAACTACCATGTTCATCAATACAATTGTCTATAACTGCTTTATAGTTCTTTGTCATTTATTTGGGTTTTCTAGATGAGATTGTGCTCGTTCCTATCCTGACTGGACCTGTTAAAATTTTACAGATGATTGTCCTGAGGATATTTGCCCTACTCATTATGGACCTGACGAGGGATTAGCTACCTTTGGCCCCGACACTCAGGAGTGATCAGGATTTAATTTAGTAGACTTGCATCTGTTTTTATGTTGAGCTTGTTGTATAGAATTGAGACTTGAGATGTATTTGAGATTGTTCGAGATGTTGTTATTATTTCAGTAGTTATTGTTGTCTTCAATTTCTTAGTTATATTTCAGTGTTATCTTATCGTGCTTAGACTGTGATTGAGTTACACCATATCTTATACTTGTCCTCCGTTCAGAGTTGATCATGATGAGTATATTTTATACTGCATGAGTTGATGGTTAGTTAGAGACTTAGAACAGCATTCTACCGCCGATACTGCGGCGTAGGCTGGACGCTGCTACGTACTCGTACCCTCACAGTGGGTGCGGGTCGTGACACCTTCTATAGTCCTTCAGTTAGAGGACCAGCACCAGTCCAGTAGCAGCAGCAGCTGTAGTACCCATTTTCGAAGCCATTGCCAACGCAGGCCCAGGCATTCTAGCAGCAGAGACCGCAGCAGTATGCCCAAGCCTAAGCCCTGATCCAGAGCAGGCAGAGAAATTTTCAGTAGAGGGGACCCGCACCCAGAGGATATGGTCAAGTGCTGGCCTTGACCATGGAAGAAGAAGGATTAGCACCAGAAGAGGTAGTGGCAGGTACTATTCTCGTCAACACCTTTCCAGCTTCAGTATTATTTGACTCTGGTGCATCACATTCATTTATGTCTACACGATTCGTGACACATGTAGGACTGGAGCCCGAGTCATTATCAGTAAGGCTCAATATACTTACTGGTAACGGACTTGTGGGAGTAGATAGAGTATTTTCCTCGTATCGGATTGTAGTTAGCGGTAGAGAATTTTTTGCTAGATTGATAGAGTTCCCGATGGCCGATTATGATGTGGTCTTAGGGATGGATTGGTTGAGGGACCAGTATGCTAGGATAGGCTGCCACATTGGCAGGATTATTTTTAGCATTCCAAGCGAGCCAGAGTTTTTTTCCTTTTTCCGAGGCAAAGTTGAACCTCCTCCAGTGTTGCGGATGGCAGTAGCAGTAGTACAGTTACCCAGGATAGTCGAAGAGTTTCCATATGTTTTCCCAGAAGAGCTTTCAGGAATGCCGCCAGAACGAGAGATCGAGTTTACTATCGGGACATCCCCAGTGTCAGAGAGAGTCTACAGGATGGCACTGTCAGAGCTAGAGATATTGTACAAGATGATTGAAGAACTCAGAACCAAGGGATTCATTCGTGCTAGTGGATCGCCTTGGGGAGCCCCGATGCTTCTTGTGAAAAAGAAGGATGGTACGTCCAGATTATGTGTAGATTATCGTACCTTGAACTCAGTGACAATCAAGAACAGATACCCTCTCCCGTGGATAGATGACTTGTGTGATCAACTCAAGGGGGCAACAGTATTCTCGAAGATCGACTTGCGGTCAGGATACCATCATATCAGAGTCAGAGAGCAGGACATCCCGAAGACAGCTTTTAGATCGAGATATGGGCATTGGGAGTGTAAAACCCCCTAAAATTTTCCTTCGATTTTTATTTTATTTAGTATTGATATTGTACTTTGTATTGTATGCCGTGTACGAGTTGCATTTCGTATTTGTATGTCGCACATGCTTGCGAGGTCGTTTTTATGAAAGTTATTATAGCCTTATTAATATAGAGGAATTTTTGTTTTCAAAATAATTTATCAATAATATTTTGCGTAAAACATAGTATGAAGATTTGCCAAAATGTATATTTTTCAAAAGAGTGCTTTTTATTCAAATACAAGTTGAAATATTTTCGTATGTAAATATTCTATGCAAGGTGAATGAAATTAAATTCATGTCAATCTTGATTTTTGAATACTAGTGAAAACTGCTTTGTTTATTTATAAAGGTAATTCAAATATATAAATATTTATTAGCAATTTCGAAATTTATTATTAGATTATTTTATGAAAAGATATTTTAGATCATTTGTTTTAATGTTAAATTAGTTATGGTGATTTAAATCGAAAAATACTTATTGATAGCTTCAAATTAAAAATAGATTATCTAGATTATAAAGAATATTTTTGATTTGATTTAAAGTGATTTAATTTAGAAAAGAAATTATCTACTTGGGGAATTTAAACTACTAGTAATCTTTATCCTAATGGGAATTCCCACCTCCTATAAAAGGAGAGGTACTCCTCCATAACTCCTCCACCACAACCCAACTCCGTGCATCGTGTCTGTGGCCGTAAATTCTTATTCCATATTTACATATACAGTATCTTTTCCGTGTCGGACATATTCTGACACAATCAAATCCTAACCCTACAACCTCTCGATTCCGGCGAAGCACCCCGCCATCTTCACGACCACCATCTTCGTCGTCATCGCCACCCAACATAGTCGAACCCTTTCCTGGCAACCACCACAATCATTACTGTCCCGATCACCACCCAGGCCACTCCGGCCACCCCAATACACCTCCACCGCCAACCACTGCTATCACCACCTCAGATCTCCGACCACCCATCGCACAACCATCCACAGCAGCCACCACCGTGGCACATCCGCAACCACCTCGCCATTATCACCACCACTAAAACTACCATCGTCACCGCCACGGCCTCGTCGCCGGAGCCGTACCCAAACGAAAAACCTAAAATTCCCACAGCAAACATAAAAAAAAAAATTTAACCCTAACCTCCATCCCAGTTGTCGTCCGCCACCATGCTAGGCTGCACCGTCGCCGCCGCGCCACGAACTCTCCTCCACCGCCAAGCGCGAGCCGGGCCGGTCACCGATCCACCGCGCCTTCCTCCTCGGCACCTCAATCTAAGCCTCCCCGGTAGTAGTGCCCTCACGGCCGCCGCCTCCGTGCAGGTGCGCCCATCCGCCGACCGAACGTGGTGCTGCTTCCTTCCGCCGCTGGACCACACCTTCGTCGCCACCACGGTGCCCCATCAGTGCCATGTCCGACGAGCCCCACAGTGCGCCGGCGCAACCGCCGGAGCAGCGGCTCCGATCGCCCCCTCCGTGCGCGTCACCAATACTGTCGATCTCCGCCGCGTCCTCCGCGACGGCCAGATCCACAACCGCCGCCTCTTCGCAGAGACACCCGGCCGCCTCCGCGCCGATCTCCGCCCGCCTGCACCTCCGACTACCCGCACAGCCCCGGACTCCGCCATGTTTCCTCCGCGCAGCCCCGGACTCCGCTGTCGACAGCCTCCCGCAGATCTGCATCTTCTCCTTCCCGAAGAGCCGCAGGTGACGAAGCCGGAGCCCGCTGGTAACCCACTTTCCCGACCTCCACTTCTCCACTCTTCCCATCTCTCTCTCTTAATTTGGGCATCTCTCTCTCTTAATTTAGGGAAAGGAAATGTACAGTAGAGATTCATTATATTAGCTATTATCATTATTAGAATTATTATTATTATTATTATTATTATTATTATTATTATTATTATTATTATTATTATTATTAAACAATTTTAGTTATCATTACAAATGATATTATTATTAGTATTTTATTTTATTAGTTTACTTATTATTATGATTATTTTTCTAAGGTAAATAGTTTCCAACTTATATGATTATAAACTTTGGCTTTTTCCATAGTTCTTGGTCTAGAAACCCCAAAAATAATTTATGGAAAATTTTTTTGTATTATACTAAAATAACTTAACTAAATATTTCTTCTATCAAAAATATAAATTTGACAAACTTAGTATATTTTTGCTTAAAGAAATTCTTATGTTTTTTTTTAAAAAATATTTACCTAAAATTTCTTCTAGTAGTAAATATAGTTAAGTATTTTTCTACAAATCCCTTTCGACTAAGGATAACATATTTCTAAAGTAGTAGAAAATTTTCTAAAATAATATAAATACTCTTCTCCTCAAATTCTCGCTAATTGTCGACCTTATGACTAAATCATGTTTTCCTATTTTTTCGCAACCTCGAACCAGAACACACCGAACAGGGATATTGGACAACCGAAACTTGCCGGATTATTACACCACACCAGGCGTAACACCAGGCAAGACACCTTGCCTTTACTGTTTAATTTCTTGTTCAATATCATGCATGTTTTTTTCTTTATGTTGTTCTTTCAAAATTATATATATATATGCAAATTATTATATTTTATGCAATTGGCTCAGAGTTAAGGGACCACCATATGTTTAGTGCATCTCATAAACTGTCACGATGTGCCACGAATTGTGTGTGAGTTGTGAGTCGCATATAGATGCGAACTTGCGTGTTGACTGATCATTGGTGCGTACAGGCCGTGCGTTAGGATATAACTGCTAATAGATTGTGTAGAAGACTGGGCAGTTATTAAGGATTAAACAATATCGTGGAGACGACGTATGTATAGTATCATTGGGGAAGGGGACAGTTATTAGCGTAGGGGCTACATTTTATTTTTACATACATTTTGGGCCGAGGGTGACTCTTATGAGCACTACCTTCTGTCCAGGGCCGATAGTGACTCGGATGAGCGCTACTTACTGCCACTCTTTATTTACTCTACTGAGCCTACAGCCCCCGCGTAGAACGTTGTCCTCAAAGTGCATATCACCTAGAATGGTTAGGAACCTTTACTCATGCATACTTTTCTGTTGAGCTTTATTATTCAGTTTATTGGCATGATATTATGTGTCTTGTTACGTCCCTCTAAGGACCTGGTGATCTCTCCAGGTGTGCATTTCATGATTTCTTGCAGGTGCTCTAGCTAAGGCCATTCCCTAGCTAAGGTCATTCCTTCCTCCGTGATGATTGCTCATGGACTCGTCGCTTACTCTCGCTTGCTAAATTCTTTCCTTGTATATTTTTCCATATTTAATTTGGTTGGTAGTGGACTTTGTCTCCGCCCAACTATTGTGTGCATGACAAACTCAAAGTTGCTTTTATATTATTATTTATCTTTGTGGATGAGATTTAGTGTCTTAGCTTTCTATATTTACAGCTTATGTATATATACGAGTCGTTTATTTACTCGTATGTATACAGCTGGCATGATACGTATCTAGTCTCAAGTATTTGGGACTGGAGCGTTACATGTTCTGTGGTGGCCCATGCAGGTCGAGTTTGTCGTTTTGATTACATAACTGTACCAAACGGGCCCACAATATAGGATTAGAGTCTAGAATCTCATCCACTTACTTGACACCCTTTCTTGACCTCAAATTTCGAACTCTCATTCGACCTCCTTGAATTGCGTCATGCTTGACTCCTCCTACCGTAAATTCTTAGTTCGTGCTTAGTAAGATGACTACACTAGTATATGCTCATAGGTCAAACACATGGCTAGAAGGTTACATTGACAATTAATATGCATGGAGATTTTATTTGAGTTATAGAGGCATTTATTTTCCTAGAAATATGATTTTAAGGATTAGCTGATTCCAAGTTGGGTAGTAGCAACATTAATAACTTCAAAGAATTTTTGGATCTATAAAAGGAATAGTGGAATCCATATACAATTGAGAAAGGAAATTGAATTAATTTTGAGTTTTGATTTTTTTTGAAGGTCCTTGAAAAATATTTATGATTCATTTGATTATAGCTATACATCTTTGAAGAGAATAGTGGAATCCATATACAATTGAGAAAGGAAATTGAATTAATTTTGAGTTTTGATTTTTTTTGAGCAACATTAATAACTTCAAAGGATTTTTGGATCTATAAAAGGAATAGTGGAATCCATATACAATTGAGAAAGGAAATTGAATTAATTTTGAGTTTCGATTTTTTTGAAGGTCCTTGAAAAATATTTATGATTCATTTGATTATAGCTATACAAAAAAAAAATATAAATTTAGTTGCAAAGTATTCATAAATTTTAATGCTACTACAGGATATATAAGTGAGATTGATAAAATTTGGTAGACTTTTAAGGTTTTATATTGAGTTGTACGATCCATGATTAATAAGTTTAAAAAAAAATTGAGTTTTAAGTTTAAGGAAAAAAAATATTTTTGAAGGATATAGAATCAATTGAGGGTTTATTTTAAATGTTAAACTCTTGAATGAATTACGGTTGTTAAACCTATTTAAATTTTAAGTTTAAGATTTGGATTAATGATATATGGAGATTGATTTGTGGCTCAATAAAGGTTTATTTAAGATTGGTTAGACATTTTGAGAAATTTTAATTCATGATTTTGTTGCCACTAAATAAAGGAAAGTCTAGTTTATGATACTTTTAAAAAAAATGCATTATGATAAAGGTTATCTTGAGGTGGATTAAAGAAATTTAAATTATGGTTATGATTGGCAGCTTGGAATGATAGGATATTAGATTATTTTGAGAACTATATTGCGAAATGTTTGAGGAACTCAAATTTATAGATTTAAAATCTTATTTTGATAGGCAACCAAGATAGACAGCAGTAGTCCACATTAATTGCCATATCACTCATGACCATGATAGTCGTATATACACAAATGCAGTTAGTCATCTACTAACCCATGTGGTTATGTTTCAATATTGATTCACTCAATCTTTCATTATGATCTTCTAACCATTGCAATTTAAAAATGATTTGATCATTCCTAGAGAATATCTTCTCTGGAACTGTGCCCTGAATCTATTTTACCATGATCTGTTAGATTCCTTAATTATCTTTACTTCGTGTTATATCTTGATTTTATTTTTGTGTTCGGCAACTAAACACCTTGTGAAATTTCCACTTTTATTTTAAATCCTTTTGTGCCCTTTACCATGTTTTGGATATTTGGAACACAATACTGGACTTTTCCTTCCAACAAATTTTATATACAAAACCTAGACGAGCCCACCTTCGTGTAGGCATATCACGTACCACTAAAACACTTCTCCTTGTATTCTATTTTCATGATATGACTTTGGTCATAATAGACTAAACTGTAACCTTTACCATGGTACCGATATATTTTCGACCATGGACCTCGACTCAATTCCTTCAAACCGATATGTGATTTTGTTCTACTTAATTCCTTAATATGCTTTACTTTATGTTTTATCTTTATTACCTAACCCTTATCCTTTTATTTTGTGCGTTAAATTAGTAACTCTCCATCACTGCCCAAACCATGACAAAACCATTGAACCTAACCAAATTTTCCTCCCAAATTGTTTAGCCCTCCCCTTTGAGGATTTTTGATTTCCCCATGATACATGCAACCTTTTTTCTTTTGATTCCCTTGTGCAAAGATGATAGTTGTATCATGACACCCTTCAGTCATACGGGACTAGATTAGAAAGTCCCATAAAGGAGATTAGTAGTATCGTAAAAAAAGGGGGGGGGATAATTATGTGATTATAGACATTAGTAAAATTTTGTGGTAAACCATATAAAAGGGAATTGAGAAAGGTGATATTACGATATGAGCAAGGGACAGTAGCCTCTCGATTGACATATTAGTTTTCCGAGGTAAATCCATTATTGAGAAACTTTTTATGATAATAAATAGGATGTTTTAGTTCTCAAAGTTACCCCAACATTGTGGATAAGTTTTTCTTTTTATTCATGATGATTTAAGGATTATATTTTTTTATGATGATTATGAATACAAATTTCATGATTAAGATAGAAATTGATTTCGCTTTGACTAAATTGATTGAAGGTTATTAAATTTTAATTTTCGAGGAAAGACGAAATTTAGCTTGAGGAAAAAGATATATATATATATATAATTATATAGATATATTGAAGAAGAAGAGTAGAGGTTATTTGAATTGAAAATTTCAGAACTCATAGAATTTCTAGTACGAGATAACGGAATCAGAATATATATATTTTGGAATAAAAATTTTGTGGAAAAAATAATTCTCGAGGACGGTTATCAAATTAAATAAAGGAAGGAAGGAATTTAAGTTTATGGAACGTAAATTTTAAGGAGAAACCAAAATTGTAAAAGACGATTATTGATGAGATAATATTGACGATTCAAGGATTATGACACAACTCAAATATTGAGTTACTGATCTTAGATTAAGATCGAGTAAGTTATTAACAATCTTTGAGAATTCCACAGATCTAGGATTGATGGTGGTAAATAGACACGGAGGGGTTGTCATGCACATGGTCATTTCTAAACGATATCCGTTGCTTTTTCAGCCAACTAAATAGCCCGTTTTCCCTAGTGTCGTTTCCCTCTCTTCACCCAAATGTTTCGATCGTGTTTTCATATTAAGAAAATTCTTCAACCTACTCAATCCTACCTATCCTAATCTTTTCCTAAATTTCGGTGACAAAATTATTTTAAGTTGGGTAGGATGTAAAACCCCCTAAAATTTTCCTTCAATCTTTATTTTATTTAGTATTGATATTGTACTTTGTATTGTATGCCGCGTACGAGTTGCATTTCGTATTTGCATGTCGCGCATGCTTGCGAGGTCGTTTTTATGAAAGTTATTATAGCCTTATTAATATAGAGGAATTTTGTTTTCAAAATAATTTGTGAATAATATTTTGCGTAAAACGTAGTATGAAGATTTGCCAAAACGTATATTTTTCAAAAGAGTACTTTTTATTCAAATACAAGTTGTAATATTTTCGTATGTAAATATTCTATGCAAGGTGAATGAAATTAAATTCATGCCAATCTTGATTTTTGAATACTAGTGAAAACTGCTTTGTTTATTTATAAAGGTAATTCAAATATATAAATATTTATTGGCAATTTCAAAATTTATTATTAGATTATTTTATAATTATGAAAAGATATTTTAGATCATTTGTTTTAATGTTAAATTAGTTATGGTGATTTAAATCGAAAAATACTTATTGATAGCTTCAAATTAAAAATAGATTATCTAGATTATAAAGAATATTTTTGATTTGTTTTAAAGTGATTTAATTTAGAAAAGAAATTATCTACTTGGGGAATTTAAACTACTAGTAATCTTTATCCTAATGGAAATTCCAACCTCCTATAAAAGGAGAGGTACTCCTCCATAACTCCTCCACCACAACCCAACTCCGTGCATCGTGTCTGTGGCCGTAAATTCTTATTCCATATTTACATATACAGTATCTTTTCCGTGTCGGACATATCCCGACACAATCAAATCCTAACACTACAATCTCTCGATTCCGGCAAAGCACCCCGCCATCTCTCACGACCACCATCTTTGTCGTCATCGCCACACAACATAGTCGAACCCTCTCCTGGCAACCACCGCAATCACTACTGTCCCGATCACCACCCAGGCCACTCCGGCCACCCCAATACACCGCCACCGCCAACCACTGCCATCACCACCTCAGATCTCCGACCATCCATCGCACAACCATCCATAGCAGCCACCGCCGTGGCACATCCGCAACCACCCCGCCATTATCACCACCACTAAAACCACTATCGTCACCGCCACGGCCTCGTCGCCGGAGCCGTACCCAAACAAAAAACCCAAAATCCCGACAGCAAACATAAAGAAATTTTAAAACCCTAACCTCCATCCCGGTTGTCGTCCGCCACCGTGCTAGGCTGTACCATCGCCGCCGTGCCACGAACTCTCCTCCACCGCCGGACAGAGATTCCAGATTTACGTTGCACTTTTGGCGTAGGCTGCAAGAGAGCTTGGGGACTCGCCACCAGTTCAGCTCAGCGTATCACCCACAGACAGATGGTCAATTAGAGCGTACCATACAAACCTTGGAAGAAATGTTGAGATCTTGTACACTCGACTTCGCTGGTTCGTGGGAAGATCACCTGCACCTGGTAGAGTTCTCGTACA
This sequence comes from Iris pallida, assembly GCA_029216955.1. Taxonomy (NCBI): domain Eukaryota; kingdom Viridiplantae; phylum Streptophyta; class Magnoliopsida; order Asparagales; family Iridaceae; genus Iris; species Iris pallida. Next base: position 78,533 of record JANAVB010037110.1, read on the forward strand.
ACAACAGTTTCCAAGCTAGTATCCAGATGGCATGGTTCGAGGCACTGTATGGTAGGAAGTGTCGATCCCCGCTAGCATGGAACGATATCGAAGAGAGGAAGATGCTCGGTCCAGAAATAATTGCTCAGACCGTTGAGGTGGTCAGGAGAGTTAGAGATCATCTTCGAGTTGCCCAAGATCGCCAGCATTATTGGGCCGATTCTCATCGGCGTCCTCTTGAGTTTTCTGTCTGCGACCATGTATTCCTGAGGATTTTGCCTAACTGTAGCATCATTCGTTTCGGCATGCGGAAAAAGCTTAGTCCTAGGTATATAGGGTCATTTGACATTCTGGAGCGAGTAGGAGATGTATCCTATCATCTCGTTCTTCCACCATCGCTATGTGAGGTGCATGACATATTCCATGTATCCCAACTGTGATGGTATATCCCAGACCCGAGCCACATCCTGGATTATACGTAATTGGTTGTTGGTACCAACCTTTCGTATGAGGAGAGGCCTGTTTCTATATTGGACCGAAGAGAGAAGACACTCAAGAACAAGACTATCAAGTTAGTCCGAGTTGCTTGGGGTTATCACTCTTTGGGTGAGTCAACATGGGAGCGTGAGGATGATATACGATCGTGATATCCCGACCTGTTTGACTCGTGAGGTATAATTTCTTTCTTATGCCTTACACTTCGAAATCCTTGCTTGCATATTTGATTGCTTGATTGATTGCTTAGCTGTAGATTGTATCTGATAGTGTAACTTGTCCCGACACCTCTAGCCTCTTTAATTAAATTTCGAGGATAGAATTTTTTTAAGGTGGGTAGAGTTGTCACCCTCGAAATCTGTGTTACGTATTTTCCTATACGTGTACATATTTCGGGTCTGTATTTTTATTAGTCATGGTTAGCTAGTCATGGTTTTATTTTTAGCATATTGCATTGGCATAGTTATTTTGGCATTTCATTGGTTATGGTTGCAGTACCCCGCTCCGCGAAGGCACTAGATAGACAGAAAGATCGGATTACTGGCTCTGCAACAGAAGACGATTGATCTGGGTGAGTGGACGAAGTCTCATTTGCTGATTCGCTTACGCCTTAAGAATCTGAGTTTTTGATTGATTGCTATTGTTAATAACAAGACAGTAAATCATTGAGTATGCTTCTAAGAGAATCCACATGTTGCCATGCTAATAACAAGAAATGAGTTAACCTGTATGCTAAGAAGAATTGTTGCCTGTTAATAAGAAACAAACTGATGCCTGTATGCTAATATAGAGATGATGCCTTATTCAAAAAGAACTATTGCCATGCTTAATAAGAAAAGAAACGAGAATGTTTATATGCCCCTGAATAAAGTATGATTATCAAGAGTAGATTCATGCTTGTTGTTATCGTGCTTGCTTAAACAGAGATTGCTTATTGTTTTCCCGATTGTTGCTATAAAGAAAGAGATATACAGAGAAGGCACATTGTGCTGTTAAAAGAGATGATACGGCTTGTCCGTATAGAGAAAAGAGTAAAGCTATTGGCTCGATTACATGAAAAAAAAGAGATGAATATGTTTGCAAGTTGCTTGATTGATGCATGATTGTTTATATGATAGTTGCATTTGCATTGGTCTAGACGGCTTGTGCACAAGTGGTAGTCTCTCGACGATTCTGGGGGCGCCCGGAGTCGATCGGCCTAGGAGAGAACAGGACACCTGGGGCTAGAAGTCCCCGCAGTTAAGAGGGGGTGTCAGTCTATTAGTAGTTGGGCAAGAAGTTCCGACGGCTAATATGGGTATTGCCCATGGACCACAAGAGTTATTGTCATGCTGCATATTGATAAGAGTTAAAAGAATGTTTTGCTAAGAGCTAACATAGCAGAGACGAACATGGAAAAATGTTGGTTTTATCGTGTTTATGCTAATCCTTGTTTTGTGCAGGAATGGACGGTCGGCTATGGTAAGAATCACTAAAAAGTGATACATGGGTGTTGCTTAAGTTTTCCTATATGAATTGCTTGCAGAGATTAATCTGTTACAAAGAAGTGCTATGTTTCCACTAAAGAAAGATATGATACCATGCATAATATTGTCCCTAAGAGTTGCGTGAATAAAGAAATGAATATGCTCATGAAACACGCTGCACACTCCACAGATATGAATAGTCATCGTGCTTGAAATGATTACTCCCTTGTATGCTTGAATTGAAATAAAATGTGGCTTTTCAAAGATGTTTTCAAAAGAGATGTAATCTGACTCTGTATGCATGAAATGTACATAGGTAAAAAGTAGCAAGATCACATCATAAGAAACGTTTTCTCACTAATTAAACAGTGATCGTTTCAGACAAATGTAGCTCTTTATTCATAATCACCAGTATGCTGATATACTGACCCACCATCAGTCTGCATGCAGGTGCACTATGCATCAAAAAGGATAGTCCGAAGCGATAGCCCGAGCCTCATCCTCAGGAGCCAGAAATCAGAAGAGATGACATCTGTTGTAAGAGTTGGCTTTGTATATAAAGGGATATAATGTATGGGAACGGGATCATTATAATCTGTATTATTTTGAGAGAATGTAATATTATATCAGAGAGAAATAAGAGCTTGTAATCTGTTCAAATGAAATCAATAAAGAAAATTGTTTCTTGTTACCATTGTGTTCATTGCTTGTATTCTGAAATATGTCCGCTGCTGCTTCAATTATCTGCGATACGTTCCATTGCGTATTGTCAACCTTGTCTATCTTGTCTTGTTCCAGGTCTTGGCCTTGTGCAAGCGCAACTTAGGCTTGCACGACATCACGCCTTAGCGAGGACGATCGATCTCGCAGGGATCCAGGCAAGACGGACAACTCTAGCGGGATCGGGGCATGACAATGGCTTAGCTTGGTTCGGTTTAGCTTGGTTTGGTTTGCTTTTGGGTTCATCATGAACCAAAAGAAAACCCCTACCTACCACCACCATAATCATTTAAAACCCAACTCCCTTTCTCTCTCCTCTTTACACTTCATTTATTTCTTCATCTTCTTCCTCTTAACTTCTCTACCGACCAAGAGAAGCTTAGGCAAGTGCAACTTATTTCATGGAGAAACTCTATTTTTGTGGGTCTATTGTCTTCCTCGTGAGATTCTAAGATACTTTAGAACTTTGTATTTTTCATTTTGATGGATATTTTCTTGTAGATCTAAGTTTATATTGTTTTTGGTTTTCTTGGATTTTGATCTATTAAACTTTATTATTTTCATGTTTTGATTATTCCATGTTGTAGAGAATTCGATTTTATCCAAAATAGATATTTGAAAAGTTGGATTTCGACTTGTTTTGAGGAAGTTATGGCCAAAAGTATTTTTGGCCATTTCTATGTTCATCTGTGCTGATACTGGCAGGGACGATGAATAGTGCCGCATAGTGCTGCATAGTATCCGAGCCGCATATGGGAGTGCCGCATAGTGTCCGAGCCGCATATGAGGGTGATGCATAGTACCGCATAGTGCTGCATAGTATCCGAGCCGCATATGGGAGTGCCGCATAATGCCGTATAGTGTCCGAGCCGCATATGGGGGTACTGCATAGTGTCGCATAGTGCTGTATAGTATTCGAGCCGCATATGGGAGTGCCGCATAGTACCGCATGGTGTTCGAGCCGCATATGAAGGTGCCGCATAGTGTCACATATATAATATATATTTATATATACACATACACACGTATATAATATATATTTATATTTCCAAAATAATTATAGACCTGGTAAATAATATCTAACATATATAACAATTTATTTACTTATAGAAATAACAATTAATAGAAAATTACAGTAATATAAAATTTATGCACAAAATATATCTACATGGACTCCTTTCCGCACATAACATCCCTACATGGGCTTGGGCTTGGTTCGGATCCAATCCGGCTAAATTGGTATAACCGGGGCATCCTAAATATCATAGTCTCAATAAATAAATAATTAAATCATTTATGGGGTCATGTCACAACTTGGCCTAGTCTTTCTAGTTAGGATATCACTATGGCTCGGCCTTCCCTACCAGGGCTAATACACAAATCAAAGCACGCCACTGCACTATCCGTGACATGATTTCGAGTCATCTTGTACTCCAATTCCTAACCATGACTGCCGTAATAATTAACTAAATAATTATTTATAAATTCTAAAAATTACCATTTAAATCAAATAAATAAATAAATAAAATATTTCAAAAAAATTTGGGAAGAGGAGTTACACAACTTCACAAGATCTGTACTTCTGTTTACCTGTTTGAAAGACTTTCTAGTAATCTTTGTCTGCGCACATACCTTACACTTCTCCAACTCCTTACCCCCACATTTGGAGATAAGCCCTAGACTAGACATTTTATTTATTCTTTTATAATAAATGTGTCCTAATCTATTATACCACAACTCACCCAGAAGAAGAGACTGTATTTATCATCTTTGTTGGAGTTACAAGTTGAAGTTTGAACATCCCTTAGGTACAATAAGCCTTTCCGAAGTATGTTTCATTATAAGACATAACAACCTGACCAGTATTAATGTCCATCCTCAAGCCTGAGTTGTAGAGCAGACTTTCCGAGACTATGTTCTTGGCTATAACTGGTACATGCTTCACATTTTATAGCGTCAGTAACTTTTTCGAAGTTAGTTGCAGTACCGCCGTCCCGATCCCAAGTATTTTAGCTTGTGTTTGGTTCGCCACCATTACCTTATCAGAAATAAGTTTGTACGTGGTGAACCACTCCTTGAGCAAAAATGGCACGATACTCCAGTGTCTATCCACCAGTCTATGTCAACACCAGTTGAATCTATCTGCACAACCATAGCAACAAAGTTAGCCTCACCTTGCACTTTCAGTTTAGATTTTTTTTTTTGCAGTCCTTCCTCCAATGGCCTTTCTTGCCACAGTTGAAACAAGTCCAAGATTCTTTAGACATGGGCTTGAACTGAGCCGGCATCACCTTCAGATGGTGAACGTCCTTCTTCTTATGGTAGGAAGCCTTCTATTTTCTTTTAGAGTTTCCTCCTTGCACCATGTTGGCCTTGACCATCTGTTTGGACAAGGTGTCCACTTTGAGTCGAGCCCTCAACTCCTCTTCAACATGAACCCAGTGCAAGAGGCGTTCAAGATCCACCTTCATCTTCTTGCAGTGCATGTCCAGAATGAAGTTGCTCCACCCAGGTGGTGTCACGCCCCGCTTCCGTAGGAGCGATCGTCCTCGCTAAGGCGTGATACCGCATAGGCCTAGGTTGCGCCCGTGCAAGGCCAAGTCCAGAAATGGTCGATTTGAGCTAGGCCACAGAGTCGCACAGAGTGTCCCCATTACAGCGGAAAGTAAATGAACACAAATTGAAGCGAATTCAAACTCTTTATTGATATTCAAGAAGTTTACAAGTGGCGCTAGGCCGAGTTTACAAGTCTCTCAAGCTCTCTCTCTCTCTGAAACATAAAAGGCTTGCCAAGTGGCTTACAACATGGAATGATTCATGGCGATGTTTCGATACATTATGTCTTGTATATGGTGCTCCAGCTCCTTGCAACGCTCGAAGGCTCCAGAGATAGCTCCACGCCTTAGCACGTTCGAGGAAAGCTCCGTACTCGATGACGTCTCCTGCATCCTGCCAACAGACTGTGGGGTTATCAGTACATTGTTATGCATTGGTGGGGAGACTAGCTCGCCCACAATGCTATCATTACCAAACACGTTCTATTAACTTTTGTGCACCGTCCATCATTCATTGCCTTTCTAATCTTGCCTTAGGATCAGTTTTATGGCATATTTCATAACCTATCTCGTGTTGCCAAATTCAAGTATTTGCATAGAAATACATGTACAACTTACCCATACTTACCGTCCGGCCTTCCATGTCCAAAGTAAACCAAGTTAGTCAATAATTAATGTATGACAACTTTACATAGTTCTCGTAAACATTTAGTGTTCAAGGGCGTGTCCCTGCCTCAGGTCCTGGCACGTCGTAGGCACGTTCTCTAACTCATTTGCATGAATTACTCTTTATCATTTGGTGTGTTACATTTCAAGCATGTTCAGAAGGCACTTTATTTAGTTAACTTAGACTACTTGTTTCAATGCAAGGACTTGCACGTAGATTGCCACCAGCATAGCCCACTTAATCTACATGCACGGGTCGCTGGCATCACAAGCCATTTTGGACATATTCTCTTTGGCATTCTCACCTATCAAAGCGTGATGGCTGGTACACCTTGATAGTCTCTTGAAATGCCTGACATTACGTCTCTTTGAGTGGTCGAGCCCCCACTCAAAGTAGCCCGTAAGCCCCATGTTTGATTCCGCCTAGGTCGGCCACGATATACCCCCCCATCGATCGTGCTGCGGAATCCTTCTTCTTTACGGCCACGGTATTCCCCACCATCGCCCGTGTCGGTTGTCTACGACCATTTTATATTGACTTGTCATTTAACATAACGGCTGTCTTTAAGCCATGGGCTGTCTCTGAGCCATAATGCGTTATCGACCAGGTTGGCGTCCGTGCAGCGCGAGTAGCGAGCCCCGTTGCACGTGCCCGTCATACCTGTCGCTAACCATTCTTTTCTTTCTTATCTTTTATTCACTCTTTTATTTCTTTTTTTCACTTGTTCGTACATTCATTCATTCTTCACGTATTCATTCATTCATTCGTTCGTTCATTCATTCACTTATTCGTTCATTCATTTATTCATTATACAACTTCCCGTGCGGGAGTCGCCTTGGTGACCCACCGGTCCTATAGTCTTTCAATGTTACTATACTCTACTCAGAACGACTATGTTGATAGTCTTCCCGTTTCATTGTTATAAATCATTTATTGTTCATTGTTGAACGCATAAGGGACTTGAACGTAAGCTTGTACATTAGCACGAGCGTGGAGTGCGGTACGAGAGTTCTTATATTTTTCATGTTCCTTTTCATATTCTATACAAGCATACAAGATGGGATTAATCCCTTAGCTAGGTATGTTGAGTCATTTATTAACATGCGCGGTGTTATCGCCTAGCGATTCTCGTGATAGTGTCCGTATTGTTAAGTGTCTAGACTAAGCAAAGACGGGTTCGTCGGAGCCACCCACCTTAGCGATGTTCGCATCGACCGAGCGATACTCCGAGCGTGCCTTTGAAAGTCTAAGCCTGGATTCCTCTTAACGGGCCAATGTAAGCCTTGCATCGATTCTTCATCAGGTCGATGCCAACTCTTCGGGTCGACGGCTCGTTTGAGTCGTTGCACTTGCCGTTTGAATCGGCGTTCTGCTAGGACAGAGCGGGTCATTACATAATACACCACTCAAAACAAGTCTCGTCCTCGAGACTTCCTAAGTGCAGGTCATCCTACCATTCCTTAACTCGTGTCATCATGTTTCTTAGACAATTCTATCGAACGGGTCTATCGTTCAATGGCATCGAACCATACTCGATACCTTTCTAAGTTCCGTGTCGTATACGTTTGGTCGATTTTATTGAATAACTTTCCATTCATTTCAGAGTTGATGGTACTTATTCAATTCAAATATTTCTTCGTCTTGGTTGTTATTTCTTCGTGTCATGGGACTGAAATGGTCGCACGAGGCACGTTGTAATTCATCAAATACGAGGGTCCTAGGCTAAGGCAAACTCACTTTCGTTTATCTCGGTCATCGAGATGACCCGATTCGCTTCTCAAGCGTTCTTTTTCATGAAATCAGTATGATTTCTTCTTAGCGGGGTCGACCTAGTCTAAGTAATTTCCGTCCGATTCAAGACCAAGTATTGCACTATCATCGGGTATATCTTCCTATCAATGGTTCAATTCGTTATACCAACTTTTACTTGCACGATATCGATTCCATATAGTTCACTTGTTTAGGGCCAATCACATTATCGTTCACGCACACTCCGCTCACACGTTTCTTTGATTCCGAGCCACGCTCGTACTAGTATTATTCTTTTCTTTAAACACGATCTCAATCCCCGATACTTTTCATTCCTCAAGTCTCGTTTGGAATTCAACGTGTCACTTGGTTGGATCGTGCACGCATTTCTGGCGTCCCTAAAATACATGCATTCACCAAACCGTGTGATAGAGAATTCATCATTCTCACTCGAGTCGTATCGTGCACATACTCCGACGTCCCTAAAATATATGCATGTCAGCCAAATCTCGTGAGGGGTATTCCTATATTCGTGATTCACACTATCCGTCCATGCTAATCCTCAATATCAATCTTTCGATTGCAAACTATTGAAACATGTGCGTCTCGCCTAACGCTAAGCCATTTCTCAAGGCTAAGTCAATGTCAGGATTGGAATCATAGTTCCCCAACAATAATGCCAACACTGACCCCAATCCTAGGGTCAAACCAAAGTCGGTAGTACGGGGTTTTCTACCCGAGCTCGTGTCACTCAGATTTCTAAACATCGAGCATGATCACCTAATTCGAATCAAGGTATTCGTCGTGCAGCGCAACGAATTCAAATCCGTTCAAATTACCAAATCGACATACTTCACATATCCATTCTAACTAATTTATGTATTCGATCACGAGTTCATCTAGCTTTGACAATATGTTGCGCCCCAATCTCACGCGAGTCCGATTATCCACGGTAGTTCATGAATCACCATGCAAAGCTCCCGCGAAATAATCATTCTCATCGGGGCGTAACTCTTGCTTGCGTCTAGACTAATTCATTTTTGATACGCAGATTGGATCTAAGCAATCCTCAATTTCAGCCGTCATGCACGCTAAGTCATTCTCGAGTCCACATTCGCGTCAAACCACAAGTCGATGTATCAGATTTGCCCTGTTGTACAAATTTGATCACCCCCGCTGTATGAATTACCATACCAGCGCTCACACGGAGTGATCGCCCTAATCGGTGTGACCCATGTGCGAGGCTGGAGTTGAGCTCGTATAAGACAAGAACGTCAACGTTGTGTTTATCGACGAAGCAAATCCAAACATTTTATTTTCCTCCAAGCTAAGATCTCTATTCGATAGTCCGACCATCATTCGTTCAACTAGAAAATCTTCGAGCCACGTCTATATTTTTCTCGACATGTTTCAATATCCTGAGTATAGCATCTGTCGAAACAATGACATTTTGCACGATCGTCATTTGCCGAGTCATAACCCCCGAGTTATCGCATATCGATCTTTGATACGCCGCAATACCATCGACGATATGCGTAACCTGACGATCTTCCTTTGCAACCAATTTCAAGTCGTACGACTGATGCTATTGTCCGAACTGGATAAACCACAATTCTATTCGATTCAATCCAAGATCAAGTTCTATCATTATTCCTCAAGCTAGTTTCAATATCATTCTCCAAAACTTAAGCCATATTTCATTTGACCCAATCCGAAATCACAAGTGATATTCTCTAGCTTCCTCGATCAAGACATACATCTTTATTCATCGTTCCGAGTCGTTTTCTAACTTGCGTTGCTCATTGATAAGGTGTCCGAACGACATCTCATTCGGGACATTCGAGGTCACGACCAACTAAGCGTGACACATTCTAAGGCTTTGCGCGATCGCATCGCCTCGCCGACATACTCGTTCTATCTGTATATTCTTTAGTCTCACTTGAACAATTTTTATGTCGTCCATACACCACTTAGGGTTCGAGCCACTCGACTAGTCGTCGACACTCATTCTTATTCTTCCTCGAAGCTATCACATACACCACTCGGGGTCAAGTCACTCTACAAATCCTCAAAAGGTCATTCGATTCCTATTCGATATGCTCAATCATGCGTTCGCCCGTTCCTTAAAATCTAAATCAATCTTCCGTGCACGCCTAAGCGTGAACTCGATAGCGTTCCTATCGATATACACTCTAAGTGTAGCTTTGTTCCTGACCGAGCGGTACTTGATATCGCTCGTAACTCGATTGTACCAAAAAGTCGAGGCGCACGACATGCGGCACAACTTAGCCAAAAGGCCGTGTGCATAACTATCCCGTGCGGACTATGTTCGAGTTTGCACACTCACTTATTCTCGTTCGAACGATAGTCGATCTCGTTCGCCCCAGAAGGTCTAGGTGCGCGATACTTGGCACAACATAGCCAAAAGGCTGCGTGCATAACCATCCCGTTCGAAATATACTTCGGTCTCGTGTACTCGTTCGCCATTGTCAGCGTAAGGTTATTCAAGCATGCTTTGCGTTTGCTAACTTTTTAGCATTTTCATTTTCTTTCGACTAAAGTCCGTCATGGTTTGGCACAAAGGCCTTCGTCTATCGATCCCGTCCAACCGAGTACTCGTACGAGCTTTTGAAAATATTAGAATTATTGTATGGAACATCCCAAGGCACAATGAGAGAGAGCGTACACTTTTTTTCCAACGACGAGCTTTCAAAACTGAGAAATCGACGTGAAGTCCAAGGACGTAAAGCCGTGCTCTAATACCAATCTGTCACGTCCCACTTCCGTAGGAGCGATCGTCCTCGCTAAGGCGTGATGCTGCACGGGCCTAGGTTGCTCCCATGCAAGGCCAAGTCCAGAAATGGTCGATTTGAGCTAGGCCACAGAGTCGCACAGAGTGTCCCTATTGTAGTGGAAAGTAAATGAACACAAATTGAAGCGAATTCAAACTCTTATTGATATTCAAGAAGTTTACAAGCGGCGCTAGGCCGAGTTTACAAGTCTCTCAAGCTCTCTCTCTGAAACATAAAAGGCGTGCCAAGTGGCTTACAACATGGAATGATTCATGGCGATGTTCCGATACATTATGTCATGTATATGGTGTTTCAGCTCCTTGCAACGCTCCAAGGCTCCAGAGATAGCTCCACGCCTTAGCACGTTCGAGGAAAGCTCCGCACCGATGATGTCTCATGCATCCTGCCAGCGGACTGTAGGGTTATCAGTACATTGTTATGCACTGGTGGGGAGGCTAGCTCGCCCACAATACTATCATTACAAGCACGTTCTACTTACTTTTGTGCACCCTCCATCATTCATTGTCTTTCTAATCTTGCCTTAGGATCAGTTTTATGGCATATTTCATAACCTATTCCGTGTTGCCAAATTCAAGTGTTTGCTTGGAAATACATGCACGACTTACCCATACTTACCGTCTGGCCTTCCCTGTCCAAAGTAAACCAAGTTAGTCAATAATTCATGTATGACAACTTTACGTAGTTCTCGTAAACATTTAGTGTTCAAGGGCGTGTCCCTGTCTCGGGTCCTAGCACGTCGTAGACACGTTCTCTAACTCATTTACATGAATTACTCTTTATCATTTGGTGTGTTATATTTCAAGCATGTTCAGAAGGCACTTTATTTAGTTAACTTAGACTACTTATTTTAATGCAAGGACTTGCACGTGAATTACCACCAGAATAGCCCACTTAATCTACATGCATGGGTCGCTGGCATCACAAGCCATTTTGGACATATTCTCTTTGGCATTCTCGAATATCGAAGCATGATGGCTAGTACACCTTGATAGTCTCTTGAAATGCCTGGCATTACGTCTCTTTGAGTGGCCGAGCCCCCACTCAAAGCAGCCTGTATGCCCCATGTTTGATTCCGCCTAGGCCGGCTACGATATACCCCCCATCGATCGTGCCGCGGAATCCTTCTTCTTTACGGCCACGGTATTCCCTCCATCGCCCGTGCCGGTTGTCCACGACCATTTCGTATTGACTTGTCATTTAACTTAACGGCTGTATTTGAGCCATGGGCTGTCTCTGAGCCATAATGCATTATCGACCAGGTTGGCGTCCGTGCAGCACGAGTAGCGAGCCCCGTTGCACGTGTCTGTCATACCTGTCGCTAACCATTCTTTCCTTTCTTTTCTTTTATTCACTCTTTCATTTCTTTCTTTCACTTGTTCGTACATTCATTCATTCTTTACATATTCATTCATTCATTCGTTCATTCATTCATTCACTTATTCGTTCATTCATTTATTCATTATGCAACTTCCCGTGCGGGAGTCGCCTTGGCGACCCATCGGTCCCATAGTCTTTCAATGTTACTATACTCTACTCGGAATGACTATGTTGACAGTCTTTCCGTTTCATTGTTGTAAATCATTTATTGTTTCATTGTTGAACGCATAAGGGACTTGAACGTAAGCTTGTGCTTTAGCACGAGCGTGGAGTGCGGTGCAAGAGTTCTCATATTTTCCATGTTCCTTTCCATATTCTATACAAGCATACAAGATGGGATTAATCCCTTAGCTAGGTGCGTTGAGTCATTTATTAACATGCGCGGTATTATCGCCTAGCGATTCTCGTGATAGTGTCCGTATTGTTAAGTGTCTAGGCTAAGCAAAGACGGGTTCATCGGAGCCACCCACCTTAGCGATGTTCGCATCGGCCGAGCGATACTCCGAGCGTGCCTTTGAAAGTCTAAGCCTGGATTCCTCTTGACGGGCCAATGTAAGCCTTGTATCGATTCTTCATCAGGTCGATGCCAACTCTTCGGATCGATGGCTCGTTTGAGTCGTTGCACTTACCGTTTGAATCGACGTTCCGCTACGGCAGAGCGGGTCACTACAGGTGGGAGCTTGGCTACAATACCTCCGACGACAAAGGCACCGACCAAGGGCATCTCGTTATCCGCCAGTTTTTGATGTTGCTTGAGGAACTCATTGACTTGAGGCGACATGGTCTTATCATCCTCAAATCGCATCCTTTCGACCTTCTCGATCACGCGAATCTTGTTTCTGTTTTCATCTATCTTGTAGAGATTCTCTACAGACTTCCAGACGTTCTTTATATTGTGTACAGTCTTGCTGTAAGACTCCGTCAGAGAGTCCTCCATAGATTTTAAGATAAGCAACTTACAGAGGTTGTTATCTCTCCTCCACTTCGAATGCAAAGCAGTGGCTTCAGCGACCCTTCAAGTATTTTATCTTCTGGAATTAAAGGCTCAGGATCTGTCAACATGTAGTCACACTCACGAGTTAAAGATTAAGATTGACCTTTCTCTTCCAGACATTATATGCTCCCCGTAAAACTTCTCAAGTTTGTTAAAACTTGTGTCGAGAAGGTTTGCACGGTTGTTCTCCATTGTATCCGGATCTTGCTTTGAGATTTTAATTTCCAACAGATCTTAGATGGAAGAACGTAAGTAAACAGAGTGATTCTGTGAACGAACTTGCTCACACACAGTGTATATGAGGAACTTAAGAGAATTCAGAGCAAACGAATTTGCTTCTCTAAAGATCCTGTAGCTCTATCTTGAAGATGTAGAAAGACGAAGATGCAACTCTGCTGGGGTGATGAAGATCACGTTGCTCAAAGCAAAATTTGTCCTATTGCGATATGCTCCCTAGAACCAGTAAGTTCGAACGAGAACTTCTGGAACACTCGCTGTCACCTCCCGACTGAACTCACAGAACTCCTTGGACTCTAATGGCAGCGACCTCTGAACTCTCTTCATCTCTTTTTTTTGAGTAAGTCGTCGAAGAAGACACGAACAGAGTATTATAGAATTGGGGTGAAACCCTACCTCTAATCCTGGCCGTACACTGACTGCGAAAAGATAAGAACGAATCATGAAAGATTTAACTGAATCAAATTCAAATCCCTCAAAAATCGGATCTGTAATATTGACTCAATCTTTTCATAACCATCTGAATCTTCCAATCAGTCTGCGCCCTCGCCTGCACCAGCCCATGAGACTCACCCATGCGACTCGCACATAAGACAACGCACGAGCGCAACAACAGCATGCGCTGATGCATGCCTGACGTGCAAAGTGCACCCTTGAGCCCGAGTCCGAGTTCGGGGCTTAGCTCCATAAGGAATAATCCCATGCATGACAAAAAGCATAATACTTCTTTGTGGAGTTATCCTTCTTTCCACTAGAAAAATACTCCCACATGGCACCCATGAGCCTTACCATACCTCATGTGCTCATCTCAACACAAATAAAGCTTTATATAGAGATATTCACCATTTGGTGTGAGCAATGTGGGACTATCTTTATAGTCTCCTAAGGCAAAACAACAACAGTTTCTACCTATAAAAACTTTCTTACAAATTCTTCATCCTATGTCAGCTTTTAAATAGGATAGAAATTGACATAGAAATTATTATGAGAAGAATTTAAAAAAAAAAAAAATCCACGATTGAAACTTCCATGGAAAATGACAAAAGAAAGTACTACTTTTGTCACATTAATTGTCAATACTTATGATAAAATGAAGCTAAAAATAGTCTATTCTACTATATAATAGTAAAGTTGGTGGTATAACTTTTGAATTTCTAAAATACCCTCGAGTATTTTATAAACATGATGTTATTATGTCAACTTGCATGTCATTTATGTTTAAGAGTCAAAACAATAAAGTTTACATATAAGTTCATTTTTTATACAACTTTTCATGTTCTAATGGTAAAAAAAATTCTATCCTTTTTCAAAGATTATTATTCTCAATAGAAAATTAAAAAAAAGAACAAAATTTGTATTTTAAATTTTTTCATATTGTAAAATAAAACACACACAACATGAATAATCACCGGACAAAAACAAAAAGACGACAACTAATTTTATGATATTCTAATTAAAATACGTGAAAAGTACTTACAGTAGACTAGTGTAAATAATATAACAAATGTTGCACTACTCATAGGAGATCAAACTGTCAAAGTACACAAGAACTAGGATAGAATGAAGATACCCTTCAAATTTTGATCGTGTATCAGACACAATACACAGTTTGGACACTCCAAAATACATTAGGACATCAAAATTGGGTCGTGTCATCAGGGCCGGCCCCACGGTTTGGGTTGCCTTAGCCGGAGCTAATTTTTGTTGCCCTTTACCCTTATTGAAAGATAAATGTTTAATTTGGATTTTTGTTGGACCGGTCATAAGAAAACTAAATGGCCTAGGGGGTTGCCCTATGGAGGGGGGTTGCCCAAGCCCGAAGTCTTGTCAGGCTTACCCCAGGGCCCTGCGTGTCATACATATCAGTGTTTCTGCAACAGTGACCAAAATAAAACTAAGTCATGACAAAGTTTTCTTACCAGCAATCACGATGGCGCCTCTCCTGGTACATCAGAAGCAATGGAGCAAGCGAAACCCCGTCCCGGTTCTCAGTAAGGAACTTGCACATCGGCGCGAGCGTAGCGCCTTTCGGTGTTGCCGTTGCCATCGTCGCCGCACGCAACGACCGCTCACATGAGTACGGACTGGCTGGCCAGGTATCCGAGCATCCGGTCGAGCACGACCGCGGCCTGCGGGTTGGTCGCAGGGAGTCTCGAAGCGATCTCTGTTAGATTTTTTTATCATCATAAAAAATAGAATAACAAAATAATATAATAAAAATAGAAATACCGGTCTACGGAGAAGTTATGCACGAAGCACTGTCCTAAGAGATTTTCGAGGTCTATGTGCAGACATCATCTCGAATTTCCTAGTGATAAAACCCCTTGCTACCGGCTTTCCATCACCGCACACGGTTTCGGAAGAACGACCCGAACTTAGCTCTTGCACAAAGTAGGAAGATTGAAATAGAAAAGTATAAATCATATGGTAGTAATTTGTGGGAGAAAGAGAAGGAGGAGAATCATGTGGTTACTACTCTAAAAAAGATGTGTCTTTAACAAGACAAAGTATGCATTATATAGAAACCATTAACCTATAGAAAATATAATTTATTAGGATAAACAACCAGTAAAATAGATAATAATGGACAACCCTTAACCTATAGAATTAATATAATTTATTAGGATTAAACAACCAATAAAATGGATGGTAATGGACAACCCTTAACATATAGAATTAATATAATTTATTAGGATTAAACAACCAATAAAATGGATAATAAAAGGTTATAATTAATAGGAATTAACATCAATACAATAAAAGTTATTGAAAGTTAATTTTTTTTATAAATTCATACAACAATCTCGGCCGCCGACAGCCCTGCAGCCTCGCTCATGAGGATATCGAGCACGACGAGCTCGAGCACCGCCTTTGGTGCCGGCTGGATGGCGATGGCCGCGACGAGCTGCATTGCTCTGAGGAACTCGGTTTGGTCGTCGCCTTCTTCTGCCATAACTTTAGTGATCAGCAAACTTTTTTTTTTTTTTTTTACTGTGTAAATATTAGCACGCGTCTCCTTGATTATTCAGTTTATACTGGAAAAAAGAACTTAAGCACGAGAGGCGCGAGTGATTATTTAAACATAGGATGCTTATTTGAACATAGAAAACATAAAAGCATGCATTTTCTTCAAGAGGATTGGGTGGCTAGAAGAGAAGAAAATCCCCGTTACCAGAGATTTTGAGTGACGTTTCTTGGGCTGGAGCTAGATGGGATAATGGGCTCGGTTGTTGGACCCTTGGGTTGGAGTGAAGCTCTTTAGGGCTTGGACTCTTTTGTAGGAGTGAAAGTTCGGTTTATTCAGTTTAACCAAATTAAAATTGTCAAAATCGAATAAATTAAAATTTTACAAAAATCAAAATGAAACCGAAGCAAAATTATCCAAAATCGAAACCGAACCGAATAATCAATTCTGTTTATTCGATTTGTTCGGTTGGATATTTTTATTGTTTAATGGGTCATGTCAAAGGTTATGATCGTGGCTAAATTATAGTAAAAATTATATTATTTTTTATACACACATGTTGTATTTTAAAGTTGTGTCCAAATTGGAATAGTTGTTAAATTATCAAAGTTGGACTACAAAAATACATATAATTGTTGCTTTCAAAATATACCCATTTTTATCAGAAAATATGCATTTAATTGAGGATATTTACATAATTGTACAAATCTTGTTCGATTTTGGACCGAAACTGAAATCCAAATTGAAACCGTATAAATTTTTTAGTATTTTCAAAACCGAAATCAAACCGTATTTTTTTAGAACTGAACTGAATCTCTTATTCGGTTCGGTTCGGTTCGGTTCGGTTCGATCCGGTTCGATTATGTTCGATTTATGGTTCAAAATCAAATAATGCTCACCTTACCCCTTTGGTGTCCTGAACAAAGGTGTAATGATCGTAAGGTGCTCGGTCGTAGGACACTGCTATGATGATTGAGCAACAATTGAATAATTTAGAAGGCTTAGGGCCTGTTTGGATCGCGGGAGGTCAGCGAAAGTGGCACTTTTCACATTATGTAATACAGGACACTTGTAATGTATTTCACTTTCCAAAATGTGTTGGGATACGTAAGATTTTGTCCCCCGCAAGTGAGGAGTTTCAATATATTGGTTTGGGTATCACTTGAAAGTGTAGGTGGCAACTAAAATGTTGACGTTCAATGTTTGAATGATTGTTGAAAGTGTCGAAGATGTGGTAAATCAAGGTATGCTTACCCCCATATTTTTAACATACTGCAATGTACCAAAAAACTGCAACAGAGATTTCAATCCCAATCATGTGGCAACTGAACAAACTGCAATGTACCAAAAAAAACTGAAGAATGTACCAAAACTGCAATGTACCAAAAAAATCGGATATTCATCATATCCCATACAGAAATGGATCATTCAAGAACGTACAGGAACCATAATTCAAAAACAATCACAAAATATGAAGAAACTAAAACCAAACAAACTGATAAGCAGCATACATATATAGACAGCAGTATGGGCTTAGCGTTTGTAGTGTACAACTGCCTATTGGAAATAGTCTGTAGTGTACCATAAAACTGATACTCAAACACATGTAAAAAAATTATAGTGTACCATAAAGAACTGCAGTGTACCAAAAAACCAAAACTAAAGGATCGTAAATTGAGCAAATTTATGAAAATGAAATAAAACCATAGCACTGTCAGATTTAAAAGATTCATGTAATCATAAATTATGGCCAAGATAAAAATAGTTGAAGAAGTCTCATAATTAGTTAAAAGTTTCAGTAACTAGCTAGTAGCTACTGATAAGTTCTCTCTCAATTTCAGTACACAACTCCACCATACATCTGATAAGGACTGAAAGATCAGGTTGTGCCACTACAAATTTGAAGATCACTGTGTATTTCAATCGAGGCAATGAATTTGAATGGCTAAAAAAAATGACATTTAACTAACAAGTCTAGTAATCTACACAAAAAAAGGATCTTCCCCAAATAAATGACAAAAAAAAATACCCAAAAAAGGATCTTCTACAAGGATAAGACATGGAAGTGAATAGGATCTTCCCAAAAAACACAGATATACATCCATCCAAAACAGATCTAGATTCCTAACACAAAAACACCATTTAAAAGTAACAAAAGAAAACTAGAGAAATTCAACCTAAAATTTTGAAAAAAATGAAAAAAATCATTGTCGAAAGGGAAGAACAGCCTGACCTTGGCGATCGCGGTGACAAAAGATTTCCAACGACTAGTATGGATGAAGAATACTTGAAAGTGCGCAGCGAAGAGGTTTTCCACTGGAGTAACTCCTCTTCTCGAATGTAGGAGAAAATGAATTTGGAGAGGGAACAGGACTATTTGGTGTCAGGGATGGGACACTCACAGTTTACTTGCACACTCCATCCACACGCTGCAACCTACGCTTTCGTCCATCAGTTTCAACCAAACCCCATAAGGTAAGCCACTTGCAGCATTTCAGTTGCAAACCAAACAGACCCTGTCACGACGCGCATCCGGTTTAGGGAAACGAGCACATGGGTACGTTCAGTCTACGCCGCATGTCGACGGTAGAACATTGTATAGGTCGACTGTAATATCTAACATCTACTGTAATATCTAACATCTAACATATATGGAATATAACATGTCATCTCCGTACGGAGGAATAATATGACATCTGGAATATAAACACAATCACATGTCTAAGGAAGACAAAGCACGATATAGATAAAGATAATGAAGATAAAATTGAATTGTAGTAGAAGTCACAAAACTAAGTCTAGAATTCTAAGTCAAAATAATACATATCCTGAATAAATATAACATCCCCAAATATATCAAACTGGAGACAAATCCAGCAAACCTAGCTACTGGCTAAAATACTACTAGAGATGCACCTTCAGCGAGCACCCGCTCCAATGGAAATCTTCTGGGCATGGTCATCAGTCCTCTAAATCCTCTGAAAAATATTTCCAGTCAGGATTGGAGCGAAGTACAAACACTAATAACAGTTCCAATTAATTGACAAAAACTATTAAGGCAATGATAAAGAAAATGCTATATACGATAAGGAAATATAACTGATGCAATAAAATACTAAAATGAGACAAGCAATATGACCAATAAAATGTAATCAGTGCGAGCAAGAAATGAAAGAGAAACTATAATATCAGGGATAGAGCAACATAACTAGTGAACTGAATATGAAACTACAATATACAATTTGTTTTGAAATACCAATTAGATATGTAATCGGCTTAGGAGATCCAATGATTTACACTAAGGAAAGCTAGCTCAACCATATGTGAAGTGCATGATTAGCTGGTAGCCGACAGTTTACTCTACTTGTCGATAGTTCTTGATCACCTACCTAACTAGTATTTTTCCCGCTCCGACTAATACGATAGATCCAACCATAACACGCTACTAGCCAATGTATCCAACGTTAACCAATATTATCGTATGTTATTCAATACCAACGAGGAACAATATCTGATACCATTGCGATGAGTCAATGTAACATTTCATGACTGAAGATCCAATATCAATATCAATCTGTGTACCATCATGTCAAGAATCATAAGTAACATTTCAAATATTTGAATTATAGTAGTAATCAAATAATGGAAACATTCAGAGAACATACTCGCCTGCGATCCTGAGCAGTAAATGTGAATCGAGACCCAAAATAGAGTCACAAAGACCTATATATGAGATATACATGTTAATTTGTGTTCTGTGTTTAAACATGGATATCTAAGATGAAAGATGCATTCTAGGTCAAACTAGGCCTCCATGGTCAAACTAGATTAATTTGACTTAAATATTGACTTTTCGGCCAAACTGATCAACCCTGGTCAAATCAGTCAAACATAGGTTTCTATACCATTGTTGTAGTGCCCCGACCCGCAAGGTGCCTTATGATGGACTTGGGAATATGCGAGGGATCGCTTGGAAGGCTATGCGATTATGGCGGGAATCGTCCTATGAATGTGAGTAGTGTTGAACCCTTCAAAGATCCTTTTAGCTTCACGCTTAAAATAAGGATAGAGTGTTAAGTTTCTTATTGTGTGCTCAATAACACCTTGCATGGAATTTGGAAAGATAATGAAAGATAATTAATCACCTGAACGTAAACTGTTGTGGCTATATGAAGTATACTTGTACGATGTTGCGATGAATTACAAGACAGGTGAAGGCAAAGTCCCAAATACTTGGGCGGTAAGTATATCGAGCTTTGGCTCGATGAATAGTTGGTAACACATATGTTAAGATCCAAGAGCTGGGCAGTGAGTATGCTTGAATTGCATTCAAATGAATGTATGCTAAAACAGATGCTAAGTCCCAAAGGATTGGGCGGTGAGTACCTTGAGTTGGTTGGAAAGATGTATGGTATCAAAGATGTGGTACAAGGGATTGGGTAACAACATTCTATTATCCGTCGTCGATGTAGAATGTTGATTACGCCAAGACCCTGACAAGATGGCAAGATGGCAATAATGAATGAGAATGATGGATAAATTACTTAGTATTCCTTACCATGCATTATATATTTCCTTTATAGATACGTTGCATATAGTTGCATGGTCATGGACAACTTGTCGACAAGGTGGTTTCTCGAACGGTATTCCTGGGCCATGGAACCAGGTTCGTCCTGGGGGAAACCAATGCTGAAGTAGTAGCAGTGCTGAAGTAGTAGCACAGTATACAGGACTTGCAATGGGGCTAGCTACCTGTACTGGCAAGGACGATGTATACCTGTAAGTCGGTCCAAGATGGCGTGTCGCCAGTGACCTTCATATAGATAGGTCCGGTGCTAATGATGTCCTATGCAGGCAGAGTAAGTTATTACTCAAATACGGGGAAGGATGTCGGCTGTTGGTAAGAGTCACATGAACGGTAATATTTATATTGAATCATGATATTGTTCCTAACAATGTCTTATGCGGGCAGAGTAAGTATTATAAATGTACAGGAATGGCTACACGACCGTGGGTAAGAATCACCAAAGGGTGATAACAGTATGCTTCAAATTATATTGGCTATGAGATTTGCATGCTTTACTTCTTGTCGGCTATAACATGAAATTGACCCTAAGGCAACGAGAAAGACCACTGTTAATAATGTTATGTAACATGATTACTTAGTGTTATCTTCTTAGGTGAGTTGGGCCAGCACGCTCGCCTAGTACATTGATGATGTACTGACCCACGTTGTGGGCATATTACAGGTGTTTGCTTGGAGGAAATCTTGTGAATCAGTGCTTGGCATCGATGAATCGGATGGGTGTACAGAAGCTCTTCTTGTAAGACGATATCTTCTGCTATACGGGACATAATGTATGGAACAGTATAATTCAGTTGTACCAGTGAGATTGTAGCCATATTGGCAAGTTCATTATAAAGAAGTCTGTATATTCATTTGTAGCCTAAAGGGCAAGTGTATACATTCAGTTGGTTATTCAAGAGTCTTGTAATCAATTGTAAACTCGTATTCTGCTGCAAGTCTTGTAATCCATTATGATTATCAATAAAGAGATACATTCTTCATATCTTGTGTGACTTCAATTTATCTGCTTGGTTTTGCTATGTTGTCAATATTTTTTG
>JANAVB010037111.1:0-30442 GCA_029216955.1 Iris pallida
TTTTCGTCCCCCTAAACACTTCCATCAAACCATTCATCTCCTTGGTCGATGTCCATCTCTTTTAGCATTTCCAAGAGTTCTTGTCCATTCACGTAATTTTGTGATGCTTGTTTGTCGAAAGCAACGGCAATCATCTCGGAGGACTTCGCTATCTTCGCAAGGGCCAATGCAGCATCTTCCATCGGTTTTGTACGCTTTCGTCGTTGTGGAGGACCCCCTTGCACTGACTGATGCAATTTATTGAATGACTTGGTTGTGTTTTCTCAGTTAATTGCATCCGCAGCTGGGACTCCTACATGACTCCACGCTAAACAAGATGTAGCATATGACTCCACTCTAAACAGGATGTAGCTCAGTTAATTTAATGGTCATGTGCAATGTTTTAGCGTAGTGTTCGATGGAGATCCATATGAGAAACATTCTTTCTTTTCTTAAAGACAAAGATCAATAGAATGTATAAAAAAAATACCTTAATATATCTTCCAAGTGATGGGATCGGCTGAAACTCGTCCGCTAGAGTCCAATCAAAGCTGCTATTTTTGAACAATTCCGTGATCTCGTCGCATATTCCTTTTTTAGCGTCCTCAATCTACCCCTCACATTAATTTGTCAACACAAATTGAAATATGACATGCTCCCTCACTCTCTCTATAACCTGCAATAAAGCATAAAACATCAATGGTACATCCACTTGAACATATTTCAAATGTTATTGAAAGTAAGAAAACTATACCGTTTTAACCTTTGTAAGATCCTCGGACTTGAACCCATTTTCGGTTCGTTTTAGTCCGACAAGCACTATCTCAAGAAGACCATTGATTAATACTTTATCCATATTTTCTGTCCATCTAACTTGTTTTCTTGGATCGCTTTTGACTTGGGGTACAACTTGAGATGATGTTGAACAATTTTCTCAATCTCGGGTTGATAGCTTGTGGCCGTGTTAGGCCTAGGGACATGAAATATAGCTCGAATTGATTGTCGATTTTCCATATTAATCCTGTTATATCCTGTTATAACATAACAAAATTTGATAAGCAACGATAAAATTAATACACATTTCAGGTAAAGTATATAAATCGAGATGATACTTATATGACAGAGTATTTAAAGGAAAAATAAACATATTGAATCAGTTAATCGAGATTATACTTAATGCTCTACTACAGGTAACATATGAAGATTACATAATTTTCTAATAGTTAATGCTCTACTACAGGTAACATATGAAGATTACATGTAGCACATGAAGACACCGAAAATAAGGCTATTTATAAGGCACTTCACTTTTTGATCAGGGCTAGCCCAGATTTTTTTTTTTTTTGTGTTTTAATTAGGATAGCCCATTTTTTTGATCTAGGGTTGTCCCAAAGTGAAATCCCCCCAAACCCAAATTTTTTCTCTCATTTGCAAAAATTTTCTCTCTTCCTAAACCCTAACTCCTCTCTTCTTCTTCTTCTTCCTCTTCTCCTCCACCATTTCTCCATCCCCAAGTAAAAGTTAATTTGAAAATTCCTAGAAATTTCTTCCACCCTAGAAATTTTCTCTTCTTCCTCCTCTTCTCTTCCAAATTTCCTTCTCAAGAAGATCGATGGCACCCAAATTCTTTCTCTATTTGTTTCCAAAACCCTAGAAATTAAATTAAAAATTCAAGCATCCATATTGTTTATTTCAATTGTCTGTAGCCCATTTGAATTAAACAACTTTCGGAGTGGGAAATTACATATTTAAATTAAACAAAAGTATGCACGAACCAGAAAACTCTGCGTCGACCAGGACTGTCCAATTTTTGGCAGTCCTACAAACTGAATGGACTGCCAAAAATTGGGCAGTCCTAAG
Organism: Iris pallida; assembly: GCA_029216955.1. Taxonomy (NCBI): domain Eukaryota; kingdom Viridiplantae; phylum Streptophyta; class Magnoliopsida; order Asparagales; family Iridaceae; genus Iris; species Iris pallida. The sequence continues at coordinate 1,840 of JANAVB010037111.1, forward strand.
TCACAGCATGTGAAACAAAGGACTGCCATTTTTCTGGCAGTCGTTCTATATTCAGGACTGCCAGCAAACTGGACAGTCCTACATACAGTAAGAACTGCCAGAAAAATGGGCAGTCCTTTGTTTCACATGCTGTGACTTAGGACTGCCCAGTTTTCTGGCAGTCCATTCAGTTTGTAGGACTGCCAGAAAATTGGACAGTCCTTGTTTGCACTAGTTGAACAGCAATATTGGGGTTTTCTCCCATATTAGGGTTTGTATATTATGAGGAGCCTTTGGGTGCCATCGAAATTGGAAATGAGAAAAAAAAATTAGGGATAACAATATTAGGGTTTCCACCAATATTAGGGTTTAACATTTTTCTTGCTGTTGTTGTTCTTCCTTTTCTTCTTCTTCTCCTCCTCCTTCTTCTTCTTCATGGATGGGTTGAGGAAGAAGAAGAGGAAAAAAATAAAAAATGACTTTTATACCAAAGAGTGGGATAGCCCTGATCAATTTCTTCAATGGCAAACTTGTAAATAATACAAAGTTTAAAATGGGCTAGTCCTGATCAAAAAGTGAAGTGTCTTTATAATTTACCAAAAATAAGATAGCCAAGGATATGTTAGAAGGTTAGTTATATCCGAAATCTCTGCAGTTCAAATAAAAAGATCAGGATGGTGATATCCGGAACCTCTGCAGTTCAGTTTCACCATGTATATCGCTTGTTTTAAGGGATTAGTTCTAGAAAGAAGGAGATACAATGACATCATGTTGTCATACCTCTCTTTTATATTTTGGCATGGCCTTTCATTCTACGTATCAGAAATACAATAGAGTTTTCCTCTCTATGTTCTATATTTTTTATGGTATCAGAGTTGAATCTGTACCTATCTCCATCCAATGGTAAAAGAATTATGCTATTTGTCCATCCAAATTGTACCTATAAACTGTCACACCCCGCTCCCGTATGAGCGGTCGTCCTCGCTAAGGCGTGATGTCGCATGGGCCTAGGTTGCTCCCGTGCAAGGTTAATCCCAGAAACGGCCGATTTGAGCTAGGTCACAGAGTCGCACAGAGTGCCCACATTTGCAGCGGAAAGTAATTGAAACACAAATTGAAGCGAATTCAAACTCTTTATTGACATTCAAAAAGTTTACAAGCGACGCTAAGCCGAGATTACAAGTCGCTCATTGCTCTCTCTCTCTGAAATATAAAAGGACGTGCCAAGTGGCTTACAACATGGAATGATTCATGGTGATATTCCGATACATTATGTCCTGTATATGGTGCTTCAGCTCCTTGTAACGCTCCAAGGCTCCAGAGTTAGCTCCGTACCTTAGCATGTTCGAAGGAAGCTCCGCACCTTAGCATGTTCGAAGGAAGCTCCGCACCCGATGACGTCGCTTGCTTCCTGCAAGCAATCTGTGGGGTTATCAGTACATTGTTATGCGCTGGTAGAGAGGCTAGCTCGCCCACAATGCTATCATTACCAAACACGTTCTATTTACTTTTGTGCACCGTTTATCATTCATTGTCTTTCAAATCTTGCCTTAGGATCAATATCATGGCATATTTCATAACCTATCTCGTATTGCCGAATTCAATATATAACAACTTACCCATACTTATCGTCCGGCCTTCCCTGTCCAAAGTAAACCAAGTTAGTCAAAAATTCATATATAACAACTTATCGTTATTCATGTAAACATTCAATGTCAAGGGCGTGTCCCTGCTTCAGGTCCTAGCGCGTTGTAGGCATATTTTTGAACTCATTTGCATGAGGTATTCTCGATCATTTGGTGTGTTATATTCAAGCCTGTTCAGGAGGCGCTTCATTCAGTTAACTTAGACTACTTTATTTCAATACAAGTACTTGCACGTGGATTGCCACCAGCAAAGCTCACTTAATCTATATGCACCGGTCGCTGGCTATGTGATACATTTGGATATTTACTTATGATATTCTCATCTATCAAGCGTGATGGCTGGTACACCTTGATAGAGTATTGAAGTACCCGGCCTTACGTTTGATTATGTGTCCAAGCCCGCACACCTGTCCGCCCGTAGGCCATGATTCTGCCTAGTTCGGCCACGACATCGTCGTTCGTTGCCTTGGAATCGTTTCACTCGTGCACGAGTCCATCCATGACCATTTCGTATTATCTTGTCATTTTAACTTAACGGCTGTCTTTGAGCCATAGGCTGTCTGTGAGCCATAATGCGTTATCGACCAGGTTGGCGGCGGCGGCCGTACAACACGGGTAGCGAGCCCCGATGTACGTCTCCGTCATATCTGTCGCTAACCATTCCTTTCTTTCTTATGTTATTCATTCTTTCTTCACTTGTTCGTTCGTTCATTGATTCATTCACATATTCATTCATTCTTTCATTCGTTGAATCATTCATTCACTTGTTCATTCATTCATTCATTTATTCATACATTATGCAACTTTCCGTGTGGGAGTCGCCTTGGCGACCCATCGGTCCCGAAGTCTTCCAGTATTGCTATACTCAACTCGGAACGACTATGTCAATAGTCTTCTCATTTCATTGTTGTGAACCATTCATTGTTTCATTGTTTGAACGCATAAGGAACTTGAATGTAAGCTTGTGCTTTAGCACGAGCGTGGAGTACGGTACGAGAGTTCTCACATTTTCTCATGTTCTTTTCCATATTCTATACAAGCACACAAGATAGGATTATTTCCTTAGCTAGGTGCGTTGAGTCATTTAGTAGCATGTGCGGTGTTATCGCCTAGCGATTCTAGTAATAGTGTCTGTATTGTTATGTGTCTAGGCTAAGCAAAGACGGGTTCATCGGAGCCACCCACCTTAGCGATGTTCGCATCGGCCGAGCGATACTCCGAGCGCGCCTTTGAAAGTCTAAGTCTGGATTCATCTTCGATGGGCCAATGTAAGTCTTGCATCGATTCTTCATCGGGTCGATGCAACTCTTCGAGTCGACGGCTCGTTTGAGTCGTTGCACTTGTCGTTTGAATCGGCGTTCCGCTAGGGCGGAGCGGGTCATTACATAATACACCACTCAAAACAAGTCTGGTCCTCGAGAATTCCTGAGTGCAGGTCATCCTATCGTTCCTTAACTCATGTCGTGTGCGTATCTTAGACAATTCCTATCGAATGCCTTTATTGTTCGATGGCATCGAACTATGCTCGGTTATCCTTCCAAGTTTTATATTGCATGAGTTTGGTAAATTTTATCGAATGACTTTACTACTCATTCATGAGTTAACGATACTCACTCATTCGTCATATTTCTATGACTTGGTCACTATTACACCCTTTTGCGGGGCTGTAATGGTTACACGAGACACGTTGTAATTCATCAAACGTGAGAGTCGTAGGCTAACTCACTCATTCGTTCATGCACATCTCAACACCCACTTGCAGCTGCATTCGAGTTTATCATATCGTTGAGTTTGGATCGTGCATATATTCAAGGCGTCCCCCGAATACGTATATTTCAACCAAACTTAGCGATTAGAGAAGTCGGACAAACCACTCGTGATAGTTTCGATTTGCCGATCGTTTTACTAACTTCGATTAAAACCGAACTCATGTGCGTCTCACTATCGTTTATCTCGATCCTCGAGATGATCCGATTCGCTTCTCAAGCGTTCTTGTCTATGAAATCAATACGACTTCTTCTTAGCGGAGTCGACCAAGTCTAAGTAATTCCCGTCCGCTTCGAGACCAAGTATCGTACTATCATCAAGTACGTCTTCCAATCAATGATTCAATTCGTTATACCAACTTTACTTGCACATCATCCATTTCATTCATACACTTCGTTTGAGGCTAATCTCTTTGTCATTCACGCACACTCCAAGTTCCTCGCCCTACTCTAAGTCTTGGTGCCCCAAGTCAATCGTCCGTCCAGACGATACTGTAATGTCCATCGCACAGGTTCAATCACTCGGCATAGGGTCGTCCACCTATCCGCTAGGTCAGCTCACAAGGTTATAGGTTAGAAGTCAAGTTCTTGGTTCATCCTGCAAAGTCAATGCTCGACGCTCGCCCCAATCCTATGGTTAAACTATTTTATTCGTTTGCACGGGAGTTTCTACCCAAGTTCGTTTCACTCAACATTCTAAACATCAAGCAATGTTCGTCCTATTCGCATCAACACATTATTCGCTTAAGGTTTGAGCTCGTTTAGGAAAGTCATCCTACTATAGGTTGACATCAACCGAATCTTCGACATGTTAATATCGTATGTCCACACTAGCAATTTTTGTAGTCTATCTTTTCAAGTATGTTTGATACAATTCACCTATCCATCCTATCCAATTCATGTAGTCTATCATAAGGTCGTCTAGCCTCACAATATGTCGCGTCCCGATCTCACGCAAGTCTGATTATCCACGGCGGACATGAATCACCATGTCAACGTTCCCGCAGAATAATCGTCCTCATCGTGACGTAACTCTTGCGTAGTGTCCAGACTTACTCATTTTCGATACGCGGATTGGGTCTACTCAATCCTCAAGTTTTTTTATTATTCAATCACAAGTCCTAACGATCTTCGAATTCACCTTCGCTTCAAACCACAAGTCGAAGCAATAAAAATTGCCACGTCATGATATTTTGAGTTCGATCATTCCTGCTGGACATGAATCACCATGCCAATGCTCACGCGGAATGATCGTCCCAAATTCGACGTGACGTATGTGCGAGACTGGAGTTGCACTCGTACAAGATAAGATCGTTATCGTTGTGGTTATCACCGATCAATCAAGTCACTTCCCTTCCTTATTCCAAACATTCATCTCTATCAAAATTCTCCAACATAGTATCCTTCAAAACAATAAATTCTAAGACGACCATCATTCATCGAATCATAGTACCCCCGAGTTATCGTACATCGATCTTTGATACGCCTCAATACCATCGATGATGTACATAACCTGACGATCTTCCTTTTACAACGAATTCTGAGTCGTGTAACTTAATTCCTCAATTCGCATTGTCTCATTCTAACTCTTCATTGAGCAACATCCATTCCAAATTGTTAGTCATTCTCGTATCTCCAAATCAACGTTTCCTATGCATGCTATCTTTCGATCGTGCTATCTTCGATCTCGTCCATGGGTATTTCACCTTAACTCAAGTTTCAATCCTTTCGACTAAATTCAAAATCGCATGCACGATCTTCTATGTTTCTTCGACCAAGACCTCCATTCGTTTCATCGTTCCGACTCTCTATTCAACTTGTTTTGTACTTGCACTACACATTCACAATTCGTCCTAACAGTATCTCGTTTAAGACTCTCAAAGTCGCAACCAACTAAGCGTTACTCGTTCTAAGGCTTTGTACGATATAATCGCTTGCCGACATACTCGTACTATCCGTAAATCTTTTAGTCTCGCTCGAAAAATTTCTATAACGTCCATACACCACTCAGGGTTCGAGCCACTCGACTAGTCGTCGACACTCACTCTTATTCTTCTTCGAACCTATCACATACACCACTCGGGGTCAAGTCATTCTATAAATCCTTAAAAGATTATTCGATTCCCAATCGATATGTTCAATCGTGCGTTTGCCCGTTCCTAAAAGTCTAAGAACCATTTTTTCGTGTTCGCTTTAGCGTTGGTCAAGTAACGCCTCTATCAACATACGTTCTAAGTCTCACTTATTCTCGTCCGAGCGATAGTCAATTTCGCTCGCAACTCGTTCGCACCAGAAGGTCTAGGTGCGCGATACTCGGCACAACTTAGCCGAAAGGCTGCGTGCATAACCATCCCGCTCGAACTATACTTCGGTCACGTATACTCATTCGCTATCGTCAGCGTAAGGTTATTCAGGCATGCATTGTGTTTGCTAACTTTTTGTATTGGTTCCTTCCAACTCAAGTCCATCGCGGTTTGGCACAAAGGCCTTCGCCTATCGATCCCGTTCAACCGAGTACTCGTATGAGCTTTTGAAAATATTAGACTTATTGTATGGAACATTCCAAGGCATAACGAGAGATAGCATATACTTCTTTGTTTCCAAGCGAGCTTTCAAAACTGAGAGAATCGAAATGAAGTCCAAGAACGTAAAGCCGTGCTCTGATACCAATCTTTCACGCTCCGCTCCAGTAGGAGCGATCGTCCTCGCTAAGGCATGATACCGCATGGGCCTAGGTTGCGCCCATGCAAGGCTAATCCCAGAAACGACCAATATGAGCTAGGCCACAGAGTCGCACAGAGTGTCCCATTTGCAGCGAAAAGTAATTGAAACACAAATTAAAGCGAATTCAAACTCTTTATTTACATTCAAGAAGTTTACAAGTGGCGCTAGGCCGCGATTATAAGTCGCTCAAGCTCTCTCTCTCTGAAACATAAAAGGACGGGCCAAGTGGCTTACAACATGGAATGAGTCATGGTGATGTTCCGATACATTATGTCATGTATATGGTGCTTCAGCTCCTTGCAACGCTCCAAGGCTCCAGAGTTAGCTCCGTACCTTAGCACGTTCGAGGGAAGCTCCATACTCGATGACGTCTCCTGCTTCCTACAAGCAATCTGTGGGGTTATCAGTACATTGTTATGCACTAGTGGGGAGGCTAGCTCGCCCACATTGCTATCATTATCAAACACTTTCTATTTACTTTTTTGTACCGTCTATCATTCATTATCTTTCAAATCTTGCCTTAGGATCAATTTTATGGCATATTTCATAACCTATCTCGTGTTGCCGAATTCAAGTGTTTGCATGAAAATACATGCACGACTTACCCATACTTACCGTCCGGCCTTCCCTGTCCAAAGTAAACCAAGTTAGTCAACAATTCATATATAACAACTTATCGTCATTCATGTAAACATTCAATGTCAAGGGCGTGTCCCTGCCTCAGGTCCTAGCGCATTGTAGATGTAATGCCCTGAATCCGTTGCGGAGCATGGTGCGGGCTAGCGGCCGAATGGCCGAGTTGGAGGAGAATTGGGGAACTTTACTTGGTGAAATTTTACCAGGATCGCGGGATAATGAATTGAGATCCTTTCCTCGTTATGGATTGGACTCTTTTGAAATGATGCCCAAGATGCGGTTGCGCGCATCTTGGGGGAAGAGTTCTATACAAGAGTCGCTTGGCCCGAGACCGTTGCCCGGCTGGTTTTTGATGTCGCTTTTGTTGTTGGCTTTTGTGTGCGTTTTCTTGATTGTTTTCAATGAATGTTTTCATGGATTTACTTTCACTGTCTACGCATTTCATATCGAATCACTGAGAGAAAGAGAAGAAGTATGCTGACCAAACGTTGGTGCCAATGTAGGTGCTAACGCAGTGAACCGAGCTTGACGTTGCGTGGAAGACCTCTTTCTCTCGGTAATTCACCAACAAGTGAGTGGCTTTGATCCTTCGACGATCCTTGATCTTTGTACATAACAATGGTAGACTTGTTATTGCGTTCGGTGCTTAATAAAAGATGCCTAGTAATAATACGGGAAAGATAATGAAAGATAAATTATCACATGGCTAGGCTTATGTTGCAAATTGAATGATGCTCGTATGCTATATGAATTGTTTAACAGGTGATGTAAAGACCCAAGTATTGGGCGGTAAGTATATCGGACTTCGGTTCGAAAGAATGGGTTACAAATGAACAGTCCCTTGGTTGGATGAACGAATATGTGAGCTTATGGCTCAAGGAAAGTTGGTAACATGGCAAGATGGAAAGATGGGAAAATGGCAAGATGAAATGAGAACTACGAATATGTGTGGAAGATGCTATTATCATGCATGTCATGTCTCTTATTAGTTAAGTTGCATTGCATGCATGGTCATGGACAACTTGTATACAAGGTAGTTCCCAGAACGGTAATCCGCGGCCACGGACCCGGTTCGTCCTAGGGGGAACAAGGAATTATGCCGACATACTAGCATCGGTAAACGAAACTTGCAGTGGGGCTAGCTACCAGCACTGCAAGGGCGCCGTTGTACCAAGGAAGGCGGTCCAAGATGGCGTGTCGCCAGTGACCTTCATATAGACAGGTGTCATAGCTAACAATATTTTATGCAGGCAGAGTAAGTGGTATTCATAAATATTTACAGGGATGGCTATCGACCGTGGGTAAGATTCACCAAATTGGTGATCAATATGAATTGCTTATGTTAGAACAACATGAATTGCTTATATTTCTAACATCACTGTATGCTCCTTATATTTCTCATCAAATATATGAATTGTTAATGGACCCTAAGGCAAGATAGAAAGAATACAAATCAATAGTGAACATTCATGTAATTTTTACTACTGTTGATTTATGGTGAGATTGGTTACGGCCGCTCACCAGTACATATGTAGCAATGTTCTGACCCTCGTCTCCACAGGTGCCGAGAACCTAGTGGATAATCATAGACGCTGAAGGCTTGCTGTCCGACTCTTTAGAAGCTTCGTACATCTTGAAGTTTCCACTTGAAGAAGAAGGCATTTTGCTGAAGGTGGTTATTGCCGCATTATTAATAAAGGGATATGATGTATGGAACAAGTTGTATCTCATTTCAATATTTCTGCAAGTTGTAGCCAAGTTTGGCATTTCATCTTGGCTGTTTGAGAGCCTTATGTTTTAGGCAATGTAATTTCAAAGATATCAATAAAGAACTTATTTCAGATCATATCTGTGTTGCCAAAACTTTTTTATCAACCGCTACGAATCTCTATTCAAAATGTCTCTTTTATAAAGGAACACGAGCACGCCTTGTACAAGTGCAATTCCAGACTTGTACGGCATCACGCCTTAGCGAGGACGAATGATTCGGTGTGAATCTAAGCGGAGGCGAACGATTCCCCGAATCGGGGCGTGACATTTTGGTATCAGAGCACGACTTTACATCCTTGGGAATTTCTTGGTTTTAAAGATTTTGAAAATGACATAAGCTTTATTGCTTCTCGAACAATTTTGGTTTTAAATGTCCCGAAATGAGATGTTCCATATAATAAGTCCATAAATATTTTATGAGACTAACAAACTTATTTGTTTTCTTGCAGAGATGACTAAGGCGGGTGCAACGAACAACGCGAGTAGCTCAAGGGTGGTAGCCTCAACCGACCCTATGGAGAGAATGCTGGCTATGATGGAGAGCCATCAGAGGCAGAACGCAAAGCAATTCGAGGCCCAACAAAAGCAGCTAGATACCCTGCAACAGTTGGTCCGATCAGTGGTGAACAATGGGGCTCAAGGCACTCCAGTCTCACGAGAGAGCGAACTTGTGGAGGCAGAGGAACCCCCGGCGGCTAAGAAAACCACTGCTGTGGCCGACATTACAAAGTTTAAGAAAATCTACAGCAAGGAATTCAAAGGGACAGAAGAAGCCACCATTGCTATGGATTGGCTAGTTGAAGTGGAGGATCACCGGGAAGCTTTGGGTATTTTTGGATCCAAGAGGGTCTCGTGTGTGAAACTATTGCTGGTTTCCAATACACACTACTGGTGGCAAAGTCAGAAAAGGATTCTTGCGGAAGTGAATGGGACAACGAAAATTACTTGGCAGATGTTCCGTGAGGCATTTCTGGCTCAGTATTTCTCTTCGACTGAGCAGCGAGCTAAGGAATTGGAATTCCAGAAGCTCGAACAGGGAAACTTGACGGTGAAGGAGTATGAGGTAGAGTTTTTGAGACTGTCTCAGTATGCAATCACGAAGTTTACTGATGAAGCATCTAAGGCTCGTCGGTTTGAGCAGGGCTTGAGGCCTGCTCTGAAGGCTCTAGTTGTGGTTCAGAAATATAAGATCTTTCAGAAGTCTTACGAGCACGCAAAGGAATTGGACCCACACTATCCTGCGACAGTGCCAGTGCAAGCGTCGGTGCGGAATCTGCATAACAAGAGACCGAACAACGGGGTTAGATATGAGGCGCCTATGTAACTCCTCTTTCCAAAATTTTCAAAAATTTATTTTTGTATCTAAAGGGTAATTTTGGTCGATACTTGTGAATGATATTTAAGGATTTTTCGGTTACCAAAACTCGATTTAAAATAAAATGGTTTGGAGGTACTAACTACTTGCAATAAAAATATTTTGTCCTGAATTATTATTACCGGCATAATAAAGAGGATGTTGTTATATTTTGGACTCACAAAGCGATGTGCTCGAAAGTGAATTGAAGTGCATCCGTATTTTGATCGATATAAGAACTTCCTAAATTATTTCTCGATATATTTTTGAATGATTTTGCTAGTATCAAATACAATTAAATTTACTTGAATAATATTAGATATTTTAAATTATTAGTATAACCCATTATTGGATTAAGATTACCATGTATATGATTTAAACTAATAGATATTATCAAAAATATATTCTAATATTATTCATATGATTTCGAGAGATTATTCGTTTTGAATTAAGTCATTTGATAACGATAGATATTTTGTAGAAATTAACTATTTGATTTATTTTATGGTTTAAATTATTGTATACCATTGAATATCATTTTAAAGATCCTGTAGTGCTCACTTAATTTATTTAGATTTTTTTAAACTAATTACTTGATGATATCAAATATGCACTTTAAATTATTTTGATAGGTAGTGAGCATTGTTCGAATTATTTTGGTAATAACAAATATTATTTTGAATTATCATGATGGCTCAAGGAATGATTAAATTTGGACTATTTAGTTTTTAAAAAAATATTCTTTATTATCAATGACTAATAAATGATAGATAAATTTATTTATAAATAAGATTTCTTTTACTTTAAACTAATTAGTTTGGCTAAGTACCAAATCCTATCATATCCTTATCCTAGTTCCTGCATCCCAACTAAAATATATATATAGTTATCTTATAGGAAAAACTATACATAAGGATGCATCCCGTGTACTGCAGAATGAATCCCTCAACCCCTTAGCCGCTTCCTGCCTATCCCCTCCCTGCTGAACACCCATCCACCACCGCCACCGTCACCGTCACCGTTGCCAATCTCCCAGATCATCTCCGCCAACTACCCAGAGCAACACCAGCATCCACCCCTACTCTGTCACAACAACAACTCCACCACCACTCTTCAACAACCAGCCAGTCCCACCAGACGATCGACACAAAAACATCACAGCCATCACCAAAAATTCGTGTCCCTGTGTCCGTGTCCTGGTCAACATCCAATCCCTTTATCTCGTGTCCCGTACAATACAATCAACAACAATAAAACCCTGTGTCCAACATTCCGGACACCTCGACATCATCATCCCAAATACGACACAAGCAAAAACTCCAGAACCTAACCTCCTCGCTGTCGGAAGCTGCCTCCCGTATCTCCGCCGAGCCACGAGCCAACCAACGCAGCCTCCACGTCCACCGCACTAGAGGCCAGCATCCCCGAAGCTTCCGGCGACCAAGCCGGGGCCGCCACGAGCCACACCAACCTGGCCGTCCCCGTGCAGTGGCCGAGACAGATCCGCACGACCCCTCGTGGTGAGCCCTCCATGTCCGGCGCGTCTAAGCCTCCCGGCCATCCACGTGCACGAGCAGCTCCTCCGCGTCCGTGCCACCTTCAGCGCCGAGCGCGCGCCCATTCGGATCCGACCACTCCAGCCGACCTCCGCCCGATCGGCAGCCTCGAGCGCAGTCGAACGCCGCCATGGTCGTCGTATTCTCCTCTGTGAGTTCCCATCCCCCTTTTCTTCTTCCTCTTCAATTTATTTTTAGGAAGAGTAGTTGGGTGTTGGAATGGGATTACTTAATGGTTTTAGTTATTACAATATTATTATTATTATTATTATTATTATTATTATTATTATTATTATTAGGATACTATTGGCAGTATCTATGCATAGATGTATATATGCATTATTTCTTAAGTAAACATTAGTAGTGTTAATATTATAATTGTTATTGTTAAACTATAGGAGTAATAGTCTGGATATTTTATTAAATATTTATGGGATTAATTTGGGCTTAAGCCCTATAACTAATTTTAATCGATATAGATTTAAACTTGTTAAATTGGGCTTTTCTAGATTCAGTTTTTAATTAATTTTGGGTCCATATTTTTCAAACCTATATTTTACTCTTAAGAGAGTTTATTAAGCTTGTGTTTTGGACTTTCAAATAATAAAATGCCTTAAGTTCTATACATATAAATAAAATAGTTCTTCTACAAAAGAAAGAGGTATGTTTCACTATGAACTTGGATTTTTACATAAAATATTATTATGCAAAATATTTTGTATGGGTTATAGGATTTTTGAGTTATTCTATATTAGGCTTCAGTCCTACAATTACTTTCAAAATCGGATATTTGGCCAAAAATGATTTCCTAGGATTTTCAAATGATTAATTTTAATATTTTGACTAATAAGATAAATAAAGTTTCTAAATGTAGTAGATAATTTCTAAATAGTTATAAATAGTTTTTATGAATTTTCTTCGAATCAATCTTGACCATAACTAGTTATACGAATCTTTCTCTTGCGATTCTGACTACCTCATACCGACCCTAGGCTAATCAGGATATCGTAGACCAACGGGATTATTGGTTTCACCAGCTAAGGACCTCAGGCAAGTGCACTTTCTGATTGCTTTCGATTCATAGTAGTCTTTTCATTTCATGTCTATACATATATCTTGCTGCTTGTTGACACGCTCGTCACACGGAGTAGTTGGGAGGGAAAATATCTTAGTAGACATGTGGACTACCCAGAACTATCTCCCGTGTCTTTCGTGAATGCTAGCCGCTGCACACGACACGTGCAGTGAGCCTGATTTACCCCATAGCCGTTCACATGTCGAAAAGGATATTTCACACCACCTAGGTAGATGTCTTTTATTTTTTCATTTACTTTTCCACCGTTCTATGTCATCAGTTTTCTTACTAGCTTTCATATTCCATATGCTATTTTCATGTCTTGTTAATTCTATTATGTTTTCGTTTTGTCGTCGGTTTGTGTGCTTGTTCCATTCCTGACTGGAAACCAACATTTTTCAGGTTTAGCCGCGATCACTCTTAGCACTGGGAAGGCTTGGGTATGCTGAGGTCAACCTAGAAATAGAAAATAGTTGTACCAATTTCATTAATTGTAAAATCTTGTATTTTTTAATTGTAAATGTTGTAATAAATCTAGAAATGTGAATGAGCAATTGTGATATTATGAGAATTTATTTTTTGCGGGCTTGACAGCGTTCTACCGCCGACTCTGCGGCGTAGGCTGGCTTGGACACGTCTCGTATCTGAAAAAGTGGGTGCGGGTCGTGACAGCCTAAGCGTCAGAATTACGGTGGCTATCATCGACCCAATCCGGTTAGGCCGTACTGCAACAAGTGCCACAACAAAGGGCACTTTGCTAACGACTGTAAGGTCGTAGAGGGAGGATGCTATAGGTGTGGTCAATTCGGCCATATGTCTCGCAACTGTCCAGGGAGGGGCAACCAGAACCCTCCGAGGCAGCAGCATTACCCCCAGCATCAACAGAATCATGGACAGGCACCACGACCCCCTCAGCCACCACAGAATCAGAGGCTCGGTGCCCAGGGTCGAGTCTTTGCATTGACTCAGGAAGAAGTACTTGCATCAGATACTGTAGTGACAGGTATATTGTTATTTAATGGCATTCCTGCACGTACTTTATTTGATTCTGGTGCTTCACATAGTTTTATATCTAAAGACTATGTTAAGGAACATGAAATAAAAATGACAATGTTGGATGTATATCTTAGTGTTAGTACTCCATCAGGAGTGGAGATGCCAACTAACATGATATGTAGGGATGGTTACATATGTATCGGAAAGAGAAGGCTACCATTAGATGTAGTCGAGCTAGATATAAAAGATTATGATATCATTCTGGGAATGGATTGGTTAAGTGCATGTTGTGCGACGATTGACTGTGCGAAAAAGCGAGTTGTGTTTCGACTACCTGGAGGAATAGAATTCTCTTACTCGGCCAGTTCGTCGACGAAGTCTTCGATGGTGATTTCAGCTGCTACGGCCCGACGAATGTTACATTCTGGCTGCGAAGGATACCTTGCTTCTATTCGAGACACACGCATGAACGGTGCAGACTCAGCTAACACTGAAGTCGTGGCAAAATTTTCTGATGTGTTTCCTGACGAGATACCCGGAATGCCTCCGGACCGAGAGTTGAATTCACTATCGATACATTTCCAGACGCTCGTCCGATCTCAAGGGCTCCGTACAGGATGGCGCCTGCTGAATTAAAGGAACTCAAAGTGCAGCTACAAGAATTACTAGATAGGGGATACATCAGACCCAGTATTTCACCATGGGGTGCTCCGGTGCTATTTGTGAAGAAGAAAGATGGATCGATGCGGCTGTGCATTGACTACCGCGAGCTAAACAAAGTTACAATTCGGAACAAGTACCCATTGTCTCGAATAGACGACCTCTTCGATCAGTTGCAAGGGGCGTATGTATTTTCAAAGATTGATCTTCGCTCAGGCTATCATCAGTTAAAGATCAAACTCGATGACGTTCCTAAGTCCGCATTCCGAACCAGATATGGGCACTATGAATTCTTGGTCATGCCCTTCGGACTGACCAACGCCCCTGCCGCTTTCATGGATATGATGAACAGAGTCTTCTGGCCCTTTTTAGATAAATTTGTGGCCGTGTTCATCGATGACATCCTAATCTACTCGAAGAGCAGAGAAGACCATGCAGAACATTTGAGGACAGTGTTACAGACTCTACGGGACAATCAGCTCTATGCCAAGCTGAGCAAATGTGAGTTTTGGATGAGTAGCGTGTCATTCCTAGGGCACGTTATCTCGACAGAAGGTGTGTCCGCTGACCCAAAGAAAATTAAAGCCATAGTGGATTTGAAGCAACCCACATCGGCGAACGAGATCCGAAGTTTTCTCGACTTGGCAGGCTACTACAGGAAGTTTGTCAAGGATTTTTCAAAAGTGGTAGTGCTTTTAACTCGGCTAACCCAGAAGGGAGTTGCATTCGATTGGACTGATGAGTGCGAGGCTTGCTTTCAAAATCTGAAGCAACGTCTCGTATCAACTCCAATCCTTACACTTCCAGATGGCGTCGAGGGATTCCAGATATACAGTGATGCATCCGGATTGGGTTTGGGATGTGTGTTGACTCAGAGAGGGAAAGTGATATCGTATGCCTCAAGACAGCTTAAGCCGCACGAGAAAAATTATCCAACGCATGATTTAGAACTGGCAACGATAGTGTTTGCATTGAAATTGTGGAGGCACTACTTGTATGGAGTGGCTTGCGAGATCTTCATCGATCATAAGAGCCTGAAGTACATCTTTACTCAGAAAGATTTAAATTTGCGGCAAAGACGTTGGTTGGAGCTTATAAAAGATTACGACTTGACGAACGCGTACACCCCAGGAAAAGGCAATGTGGTGGCGGATGCGTTGAGTCGAAACTTTGTGGGATCGCTCAGTATTGACAAGCGAATACTGGAGGAATTAGAAAGCATGGGAATTGAGCTCCAGATTCGTGGCCGAAATGTACAACTGGCTCAACTTCAACTTGAGCCGAGTTTGTTGGAAAAGATAAAGACGGCACAGAGGACGGATGAGTTCTTCATTAAGATTGGCAGAATAATGGAAAAGGGTGAAGCCAGCGACTTCACCAGGCACGAGGATGGATCGTTGCGACTCAGGGGGAGGCTATGTGTCCCGAAGGATGAGGAACTCCGAAAAGAAATCTTGACGGAGGCCCATTATGCCAAGTATTCTTTGCATCCGGGAAGTACAAAAATGTATAAGGATTTGCGCACGACCTTCAGGTGGCACGGCATGAAACGAGATGTAGCCCTCTTTGTCTCGCGATGCTTAGCGTGTCAATGAGTCAAGGTGGAACACCAGAGGCCCGACGGGGAGATGCAGAACCTCGCGATCCCAGAATAGAAGTGGGATCATATAACCATAGATTTTATAGTTGGCTTGTCGAAGACGCAGCGGGGGAATGATGCAATTTGGGTCATCGTTGATCGATTAACCAAATTTGCACATTTTCTCGCAATGAAAACCACATGGAGCGTAGACCGGTTGGCTCAGCTATACTTGGATGAAATTGTTCGACTGCATGGAGTGCCGGTATCAATAGTGTCAGATCGGGATGGGCGATTTGTATCACGTTTCTGGGTCAGTTTATATACTGCCATGGGAACACAATTGAAATTTAGTTATACATACCATCCACAAACCGATGACCAGACCGAGAGGGTGAATCAGATACTTGAAGACATGCTACGGCTTTGTGCTATTGATCTGAAAACTAGTTGGGATACGCACCTGCCGCTAGCAGAATTTACCTACAACAACAGTTACCAGTCAAGTATACAAATGGCTCCGTATGAAGCATTATACGGACGAAAGTGTCGGTCTCCGATTTGTTGGGATAAAGTCGGTGAACGACAGGTACTTGGTCCGGAGATGGTAGAACAGGCCGTCGAGAAGGTTCGCATGATTCGGGAGAAGTTACTTGTGGCACAAAGTTGGCAGAAGAGTTATGCGGATACTCATCGACGACCATTAGAATTTATGGTGGGCGATCACATATTTCTGAAGGTGTCACCGATGCGCGGAGTTATGCGATTCGGTACGAAGGGGAAGCTAAGTCCGAGATTTGTTGGCCCGTTTGAAATTCTTAAGCGAGTCGGCCCTGTCGCCTATCAGATCGCGCTGCCACCGACATTGGATGGAGTACACGATATCTTCCATGTTTCCCAACTACGGAAGTATGTACACGATCCAAGCCATGTGGTAGACTTCGGTCCGTTAGGGCTAAGAGCTGACTTGTCTTATGTGGAGGAACCCGTGCAGATCTTGGATAGGAAGGATAAAATTTTGCGGAACCGAGTTGTTTCCTTGGTTCGAGTGCTTTGGCGAAATCATTCCGTCGAAGAGTCGACGTGGGAACTTGAGGCGGATGTGAAGGAAAAGTTTCCTTCGTTGTTTGACCTAGTGGGTTTGTGTTTAAGTTTCGGGGACGAAACTTTTTGTTAGTGTATTAATATGTAATACCCTGAATCCGTTGCGAAGTACGGTGCGGGCTAGCGGCCGAATGGCCGAGTTGGAGGAGAATTGGGGAACTTTACTTGGTAAAACTTTACCAGGATCGCGGGATAATGAATTGAGATCCTTTTCTCGTTATGGATTGGAATCTTTTGAAATGATGCCCAAGATACAGTGGCGCACGTCTTGGGGGAAGAGTTCTATATAAGAGTCGCTTGTCCGGAGACCGTTGCCCTGCTGGTTTTCGATGTCGCTTTTGTTGTTGGCTTTTGTGTGCATTTTTGTGATTGTTTTCAATGAATGTTTTCATGGATTTACTTTCACTGTCTACGCATTTCATATCGAATCACTGAGAGAAAGAGAAGAAGTATGCTGACCAAACGTTGGTGCCAATGCAGGTGCTAACGCAGTGAACCGAGCTTGACGTTGCATGGAAGACCTCTTTCTCTCAGCAATTCACCAACAAGTGAGTGGCTTTGATCCTTCGACGATCCTTGATGTCACGACCCGCACCCACTGTGAGGGTACGAGTACGTAACAGCGCCCAGCCTACGCCGCAGTGTCGGCGGTAGAACGCTGTTCTAAGTCTCTAACTAATCATCAACTCATGCAGTATATAATGTACTCATCATGATCAACTCCGAACGGAGGACAAGTATAAGATACAGTGTAGCTCAATCACAGCCTAAGCACGATAAGATAACACAGAAATATCACTAAGAAATTGAAGACAACAAAACTACTAATATAATAACAAACTCAAAATCTTAATACATCTCAAGTCTAAATCTCTATATACAACTCAAGATCTAAACAGAAAAACTAAAACAAGTCAGACTAACTAAACTCCCGATCACTCCTGAGTGTCGGGGCCATAGGTAGCTAAGCCATCTCCTCAGTAAAATGTAGGGCATGTGTCCTCAGGGCAATCATCTGTAAAATTTTCAACAGGTCCAGTCAGGACAGGAATGAGCACATCTCATCTAGTAAACCCAAGTAAATGACAGAGAACTATAAAGCAGTTATAGGCAGTTGTATTGATGAAATGGCAGTTTATATTCAGGTGATGGTAAGAAAGACAGGTAAAGTACAAGGAAAGTAAATACTAAACAAGAGAAGAATCATAGCAATGAAGACTGTAAAAATAGAACTAGCTGAACCAGGGTAATATGATATAAAGTCCAGGCAACAATGTAGAACAGTGTAACTCCAATGTAAGTCCAGTACAGGATGAATCTCATACAAGATGAATCCAGTAAGGGACGATTCCAGTCATAGTGATCAATGATTCCAGGGTGAGTCCAGCCTATACTCTAGCAGTGTGTTTTAAAATACCGAGATCGACATGTAAACGACAATGGGTAATTCGGCACATCACACACCTGGCCGGGTGTGGGATGGCTATCATTCCAGTATGATTCCAGCAAAGGGTGATTCCAGAAATGGGGTATGTCTACATGTCTTACTCTAGTATTTCTTCTCCCAGCAAGTGAATCCAGAATTCCGACACAATGATTCAAGATGAGTCCAGCCAAGTACAATGATACCAGTAAATGATTCCGGGGTGATTCCAGTAAATGATTCCAGTAATAGAAGCCAGGAATGATGATACCAGTAATAGAGGCCAGAAAATAAATGTGTGTCGTATACATGAATCCAGAAATAACAGTACGTGTTTGTAACAGAGAATCACATACAGCTAACTAGAACTGAAATACAGTAATTGACAAATAAATGAGAGAACTATCAGAGAATGTACTCGCCTGATACTCTGAAAAGAGTAGTAAAATATCAGATGTCTGCACCGGAGTCACAATGTCCTAAAAGAGCAGTATGGATTATAATGTGTTTAAAACAAGGTAAATGAAGTTTATGATGCAATCTACATGATTCTAGGTCAAATCTAGGTCAAAGTCAACTCTAAGTCAACCTGGTCAATTACACTAGTCAACTAGGTCAATCCTAGTCCAGTCAAGTCTCACTAGGCCTAACCAAGCCTAGGCTAACCACCAAGCACACTCACAAGTCACAGAGAACACACATACCATATCTAGAAGTATATATTCATCTATGCATTCATATTTCACACATACATGCTTGCATTTATTTGGATATAATCATGCATATAACATTGTATCTACCTTGCATCATACAATTTCATTAACCATGTTCCATTTCATTCTATTGCCTATATGCATATATTCATCACAATATATGCATATATGAAGGCAGCTACCTTACATTCATATTTTATATATACATAGATACATACATTTGCATTCATACATAGATATATAGGTACATAGATATATACATAGGCACATACCCACATAGGTTTATACATAGATGCATATCTATATACATATATATATGTATTTACATATATTCATAGAGAGGTACATACATGCTTTATATTCATAGCTTACATACATACATGCATTGTCTCACTACCTTGCATCATATGAACTGAACATTAGTTCATGGGCAGGATTATACTAGGAATGAACTCTAGAGCCCACATCATGCATACTGAAATCTAATGGAGTACAAGACAGGTACATATTGGAGCTCAACTGCATCATGAAGGCAGGCAGGGCATCTAAGGAACAACTTGAACATTCAGTTGGAAAGATCATGGAATAGGAAGAAGGTCTGGACATGAGGTGTATGAATGCTAAAGTGCAGTAGTGCAAATTTGGTTTGCAGTGCTTATTGGGAATGCAGGATATGGTCCTATGGCAGTGGATGAAAATGAGTACAACCACAGTGTCAATGACAGTTTCCAGGAATTTAAAACCAGACATCCCTTATCAACCTGAACCCTAACAATTAGGTAAATCCTCAGATGTATATAGGTGTGTATGAGTGTCTAATGTGGCTCAGGCTTGTGTGTTTAGGAAAACAGGGAATGTGGTTCAGGTTTGGCATGTGGGTGTGTGAGTGATATTATAAAACAGTGCAAGGAAAAGAAGTGTGTCCGTCCAGTTTGTGTGTGTGTGTGACTTCATGAGGGTGGGTGTGAGACATCAGTAGGAGTATTCAGGTGTCAAAAGTTGTGTGGCATGATGTGTGTTATCTGAAAATTAGTGAAAATAGGAAATCAATGTGATACATGGGAATTTCAGTTGACAGTTATGTGATAGGTGTCAATGTGAATTAATGTGTGTCAACATCACAGATTTGTGTGAGTGTGGGCATTGCAATAGTGTTCGATGTAGGGCTGTGTTGTGTGTACATGTTCTGGGGTGTCAGCTGTGCATATGCATAAATTAGTGTAATGGATAACAGGAACCAATGTACTTGAATTAACATGGCAATTTTCAGAAGTCAGAATCCATGAACATGTATCAGTTAGATTCAAGGACCCAAATTCCATCCTAAACTCGGGTTTGAAATCCTGATCATCTCAGGTTTATATCAATATCAATTATAAGAAGGGAAGAGAGGAGGAAAGAAAATAGGGAATGGGACTGTTATCAATGCTAATTCAAAATCTCAGTTAAACCATTCAATATTAATCCAAACAAATTTCGAAATCCAATCCCCTTCACAAACATAAACCCCTATTTCCCTTTGCAGCAAACTAAACACCTGTACATACATGAATCTAGCATGTGATTTAACACCAAGATTTTAGTTTAAAAAAAGATTTAAAGGAAAATAGGAATTCAACCAACATTACTCAGTTAACATAAATTGACAGGAATCCCTTTAAACTGACAGCCTACCTACATCTACATGTATATACAACCTGAACTTGAAACAATGAAACCTACACCTCTTTACAACTCTAATACATAAATCTGGAAACACAGGGACTCAGTGATGGTCTCAGAAAATGACAGTTAATCCCCATTCAAAATTCGAAAACCCATTTTACCAACCCAAATCAGTACACTAGCCTTTCCCCCAATCACCCAATCATGAAACCAATTCAACATACATATATACATATAAATTTACATCTTAAAAGAAATTAAAAATGAATTTAAACTCGAAAATATGAACACAGTAAAATGAGTATCAGAGAGTAAATGAACCCTCAAATTCAAAATCAAAAGAAAACTATTTACATCAATTTAATGGCCAAGGTGGTGTCGTATACATGATGGGGTGTTGTACAGGTTGTCTCGTGTCCACGAAAGTGGACACGACGTGTCCAAAACATGAATTTCACAGAGTATCGAAATACAGCATAGGCAGCCTCGTGCAGAGGTACAAAGTGTGCTAGGACACGACACACGACACCGTAGGTCTTGTGCTCGTGTCCTAGGGTGCGCCAAGGATGGGACTAGGTCCTCGAGTGTCTGCATTGTGTCTATGACACACGTGTCCTGAGCACGAGACACGTATCAGTGGTCTCTGATCGCGCTCGCACGGCCAGTGCAAAACCCGTGTGGCCTCGTTTTCGTGTCCAACACGAAACGAGGTGTCATGAAACTTGGGGAGTGACTTGTCAGTCACTGCCCCACTTTCCACACCAAGTTTTGCGTGTCGAAACGCTGTGTCCAGCGAGAAACAGGACACGGGTAGCAGGACAGCGCACACGCGTGTCGTACAGCGTGTCCGTACCCCATTTCGACACAAAATCGACACGAAAATTAAATCAGTCTTCCCAAAGATTAATATACACATTTAGATCTATAAATTCATTTAATTACATTTACAAAAATCGAAAATAAATTCCTTAGTGGCATTTAATCAAACACCTACCAAACAATACGACACGTGCCCGATACGGACACCAAACGGACACGAATTCCACCCAAATTTTGGGGACACCTAGGGGACTCCTAGATCTAGCCCTACATGCAAAGAAAACTGAAATTTAAAACAATTTAAAGGGTTTTACCTATGTGTGCAAAAAGCTTGGAAAAGCTTCAAATGGGGGATTCTTCCTCTTGATGCCAAAAGCTCCAAATTGACCCAAAGCTGGGATTAAACCCCAAAATCAGAAAGTAGGAGAGTATTAGGTTCTAATGCAAGAAACTAGAATAAAAAAGGAACTAAAATGGATTTATGGGGATTTTTGGAAGAGGGACAATACCTTTTCTTTTCTCCAAGTGTTGGAATGATAAAAAGGAGGCAACCCTAGTGAATAAGTGTTTAAATAGGGTGGGGATCCCTATGTGGCTGGTTACTTAGGGTTTGGTTAGGGTTAGGGCTTCTAGTTATGGGCCATGGGCCAAGTCTTGATCAAATAAAACATTAAGGCATAAGCCATTTCATGAAATCATAAACCATGACTTAAATGCACTAAACCAAATTCCCTCATTCTAAAATTAGTTTCTAATGACTAAATGTAGGTTAACCTAAGTTAGACTAGGGTTACCATAGCTAGGGTTAGGCTCTAGGCTAGTTCACTAGGTCTCAACAAGTCAAGTCAAACTAGAACTCACCAAATCAACAAATCACCAAATAATTCAAATAAGTCAAAATGACCAAATTATCCCTAGGCTAAAAATGATAATTAAATCATCCTAATGACATGGTTAGGCTCTAGGTTATGCAGTCTCTACGGTTTCACTAGCTGCACACCAAAATCACAAGTCATGACTTAAAACAGTTTTAAATAGTTTAAAAATAATTAAAAATTACAAAAATCATAATGTGAAATAAATATCAATGAATAATAATTATAATTACAAAATTTCAAAAATATCCTCATCTGGAAAACTGGGTGTTACACTTGATCTTCGTGCATAACAATGGTAGACTTGTTATTGCGTTCGGTGCTTAATAAAAGATGCCTAGTAATAATACGGAAAAGATAATGAAAGATAAATTATCACATGGCTAGGCTTATGTTGCAAATTGAATGATGCTCGTATGCTATATGAATTGTTTAACAGGTGATACAAAGACCCAAGTATTGGGCGGTAAGTATATCGGACTTCGGTTCGAAAGAATGGGTTACAAATGAATAGTCCCTTGGTTGGATGAACGAATATACGAGCTTATGGCTCAAGGTAAGTTGGTAAGATGGCAAGATGGAAAGATGGAAAAATGGCAAGATGAAATGAGAACTACGAATATGTGTGAAAGATGCTATTATCATGCATGTTATGTCTCTCATTAGTTAAGTTGCATTGCATGCATGGTCATGGACAACTTGTATACAAGGTAGTTCCCAGAACGGTAATCCGCGGCCACGGACCCAGTTCGTCCTAGGGGGAATAAGGAATTATGCCGACGTACTGGCATCGGTAAACGGGACTTGCAGTGGGGCTAGCTACCAGCACTGCAAGGTCACCGTTGTACCAAGGAAGATGGTCCAAGATGGCGTGTCGCCAGTGACCTTCATATAGACAGGTGGCATAGCTAACAATGTTTTATGCAGGCAGAGTAAGTGGTATTCATAAATATTTACAGGGATGGCTATCGACCGTGGGTAAGATTCACCAAATTGGTGATCAATATGAATTGCTTATGTTAGAACAACATGAATTGCTTATGTTTCTAACATCACTGTATGCTCCTTATATTTCTCATCAAATATATGAATTGTTAATGGACCCTAAGGCAAGATAGAAAGAATACAAATCAATAGTGAACATTCATGTAATTTTTACTACTGTTGATTTATGGTGAGATTTGTTACGACCGCTCACCAGTACATATGTGGTAATGTACTGACCCTCGTCTCCACAGGTGCCGGGAACCTAGTGGATAATCATAGACGCTGAAGGCTTGCTGTCCGACTCTTTAGAAGCTTCGTACATCTTGAAGTTTCCACTTGAAGAAGAAGGCATTTTGCTGAAGGTGGTTATTGCCGCATTATTAATAAAGGGATATAATGTATGGAACAAGTTGTATCTCATTTTAATATTTCTGCAAGTTGTAGCCAAGTTTGGCATTTCATCTCGGCTGTTTGAGAGCCTTATGTTTTATGCAATGTAATTTCAAAGATATCAATAAAGAACTTATTTCAGATCATAACTGTGTTGACAAAACTTCTTTATCAACCGCTGCGAATCTCTATTCAAAATGTCTCTTTTATAAAGGAACACGAGCACGCCTTGTACAAGTGCAATTCCAGACTTGTACGGCATCACGCCTTAGCGTGGACGAACGATTCGGTGTGAATCTAAGCGGACGCGAACGATTCCCCGAATCGGAGCGTGACAGTAGACGTGTTTTCTAACTCATTTGTACGAGGTACTCTCGATCATTTGGTGTGTTATATTCAAGCCTGTTCAGGAGGCGCTTCATTCAGTTAACTTAGACTACTTTGTTTCAATGCAAGGACTTGCACGTGGATTGCCACCAGCAAATCCCACTTAATCTATATGCACTGGTCGCTGGCTATGTGAGCCATTTGGACATTTACTTATGGTATTCTCATCTATCAAGCGTGATGGCTGGTACACCTTAATAGACTATTGAAGTACCTGACCTTATGTTTGGTTATGTGCCCAAGCCCGCATACATGTCCGCCCGCAAGCCATGATTCTGCCTAGGCCGGCCATAATATCGTCGTTCGTTGCCTTGGAATCGTTTCACTCGTACACGAGTCCGTCCACGACCATTTCGTATTGTTTTATCATTTTAACTTAACGGCTGTCTTTGAGCCATAGGCTATCTGTGAGCCATAATGCGTTATCGACCAGGTTGGCGGCGGCGTCCGTGCAGCGCGGGTAGCGAGCCCCGATGCACGTCCCCCTCATACCTGTCGCTAACCATTCCTTTCTTTCTTATGTTATTCATTCTTTCTTTCACTTGTTCATTCGTTCATTGATTCATTCATATATTCATTCATTCTCATATTCATTCTTCATTCGTTGATTCATTCATTCACTTGTTCATTCATTCATACATTATGTAACTCCCCGTGCGGGAGTCACCTTGGCGACCCATCGGTCCCGAAGTCTTCCAATATTGCTATACTCTACTCGGAACGACTATGTCGATAGTCTTTCCGTTTTATTGTTGTAAACCATTCATTGTTTCATTGTTTGAACGCATAAGGAACTTGAATGTAAGCTTGTGCCTTAGCACGAGCGTGGAGTACGGTGCGAGAGTTCTCACATTTTTTTATGTTCTTTTCCATATTCTATACAAGCATACATGATAGGATTATTCCCTTAGCTAGGTACATTGAGTCATTTATTAGCATGCGCGGTGTTATCGCCTAGCGATTCTAGCAATAGTGTCTGTATTGTTATGTGTCTAGGCTAAGCGAAGACGGGTTCATCGGAGCCACCCACCTTAGAGATGTTCTTATCGGTCGAGCGATACTCCGAGCACGCCTTTGAAAGTCTAAGTCTGGATTCATCTTCGATAGGCCAATGTAAGTCGTGCATTGATTCTTCATCGGGTCGATGTAACTCTTTGAGTCGACGGCTCGTTTGAGTCGTTGAATCGACGTTCTGCTAGGGCGGAGCGGGTCATTACATAAACTGTCCCTCCTTACGTGGCAGCTGACATGGCAATGTTGATGTGGCACCTAACATGACAAATTTTAAAATTAAAATTAACATTAACATAAAATTAACATTAAAATTAATGTTAACATTAATATTAAAATTAATATTAACGTTAACATTAACAATAATATTAATATTAATATCAACATTAACATTAAAATCAATATTAACATTAATATTAACATTAATTAATATTAATATTAGTTAATATTAATATTATATTATTATTATTATTAATATTAATATTAAAATTAACATGGACAAAATTGGATAATTAATTTTTTGGGTTAAAATTTGCCATGTCATCGGCCATGTCAGATGACACATAATATTATTTAACATATCACGTCAGCTGTCACATAAGGAGGGATGTATTTGAGGGACAATTTGGATGTACGAATAGCATTACTCATGGTAAAAATACGATGCTGTCATTCTGTATGCAGTCATGACTCATAATCCTTCCTTCAGTCTTACTATCATTCCATATATAGCAAATTGCCATATAGGTCCAGAATGTTAGCTTATTGTCGATACTCAAACCATATATAGTTAGAAACCCAACTAAAAGAACAAGCCTGCATATACAGGAAGCTTGCATATACTTACAAGCCTGCATACACAGATTAATATTGGAAACACTGCAGAAATATCTATGTTCTCATAAATAAGTTGTTCTAATTTTAGCTTTCTGTCGATACTCAAGTGTAACCTGTACCAATGTACATGCTGTTGGACTTGGAAAAATATGTGGATCCAGGAATACAGCTATAGCCACACACATACAAATTACTAATTTGGCTAGCATGACCAGTACAAGCTAATAGTTCATCCAAGCAACAACTTAAAATCTCCAACAACTTCCATTCCTTTTTGTAGCACAACATAAGCAAAACATAATTATCCAACCAAGACAATAGAAGGAATGATGGATTTGTCATAATTGTTTAAGAAACGGTAGTAAAAATATAGCCTCACGTTTTAATACCCAGCAGGACAATGTAAGCATGTCCTGATTCTCTAACCAAAGGCAACATGAAAATTATTGATGCACAATTGTTTTAATTCTCGCTCACATTGAAGCCACCATGAATGAACAGTTTTAATACTCATACCAAAGCCAACAGGAAAATTGTTTAAGAATAACTATAGGATAGGTAATTGCCTTATTTACCCATTTTCCAGATAAAAAATAATGCAAAAGAGGAAATGTGACATATAAAAAATAATGGAAATGTCACAAACAAGCAACAACTAACTGGAACTGCAATATTACTTGAAGATACTATAAAGTAGGTGATAAAATATGTCTCAAACAAGTACTATAAAGTTCATTCAACTGGCACATAAGTATTGGAATTATAATCAGTCCACATATCACTAGCGATCGTAGCTCTCTTATTGGTCCATGCAGCTTCAGGTGTGACAGTGATGTGGGCATTGTCGGGGGCACCTTCGGGTATATGGACATGTGGAGGGTTAACTTCGTCTTCACCTTCACTTTCGGAATTATTACCTTCTGTATATTCATCACAGAGATCATCATTGTCATCAACCCGTAAAAGTTATGCAAGACACAACATGCAAGGACTATCTTCGCTTGCGAGTCAATATCGTGGAACGGTTGGTGTCTAAGATAAGCAAATCATTTCTTCAATAGGCCAATCGTCCTCTCAACAACATTACGGAGAGATGAGTGGCGAAAGTTAAACAACTCTCTGCTATTTTGAGGAAGAAGTCCCACGATATCTCTACGATGATAACGCGTACTCCGATACGGTGTGACGAAACCTGGAACCAAGGGGAATCCCGCATCAGCAAGATAGTATTTACCTATTATTAGAATTAACTATTAATGCATCTAGATGTTAATATCTAAGTTGTTAAATTTATGAACAATCACGGGATGTAAAGCATACCAATTGGAACCGTTAGTCTATATCCTTGTCGTAAAACTGCACTCCTTAACAAACGTCCACCATGCGCATACCTCTCCTAGCCAGCAAGCACGTAGGTAAACTTCATATCAAATGTGAATACCATCACAACGTTTTGGGATATTATTTTTTTCTATTTCGATACCTAGGTGTTCATGCACAAGCACATTTGCAGTAATGTGAGTACCGTCGATGGCACCCACAACATCCTATAATCCACAAAAATTATTTTCTATTAATTTTAACTAAAAAAATAAAACATAACTTCCTAATAGTAAATAAACATCTAACCTGAAAGTAATGGTACCAGCCTTTGTCACCTTATCGTAGAGGAAGTTCTGGGCAGTGCGTTGATGACAACGTCCCTATAGAGTGCAAGACATGCATTTAACACCCTGTGGAAATAATGGCTCACAATTTGGCTAGACCTTAAAAGGTGTAAGCTCCCATCCTGCTACGATGGTCATGGCCAACTGTGCTTAAAAATATTGTCACTTATTCTTCAACTCGCACGAACCGGCTATCGGCTAAACCATAACCACGTAAGCGACCACATAATCGTTGGAAAGCACAAATTTTCATTCGAAGCATCACATGGCATACCTGTCACTCAAGCCGAACATTCGATTCAATGCTACCTCTCTCTCAGCTCTAAAATTACGATAAGGGTCCCTTGTGAGACGTCGGGTAAAATGATGGTGCATCATAGTACTATATATCGCCACTGCTTGCATCATCATCGTCCAAAAGACAGCGACGAGTTGCATTTGCCTCGGTACTCTCGCCGTTCTAACACTAAAAAATCACGTATAAACATCCCCAAATTTTGGCTTATAACATAACAAAAATGACAGAAGCTATGTTTTAAAATTCTAGATCAGAAAATGGATTCAAAATTGTGAAGAAGGGAATCAAATGTGAACTCCAACCGATCGTGTCCTGTTGTGTCGAGATCGTGCGAGGGAGGCTTCTTCTCCAGCCGATCGTGCCTTGTTGTGTCGAGATCGCGCGAGGGAGAGCTTCTTCTCCAGCCGACTCGACCTAGAAATCGCGAGAGATGAGGGTGGGAGGGGAGGGGGGAGATATTTTCCATGAAATTCATTTCATATGGGCTGGGCCATAAATTATTTTCCATAATTTTGAAAGAAAATATGAAAAATGATAATTTTTGAAAATATGACTATCAAACATGCACAATTAGTAGAAAATTTGTGATGGAAAATTGTTCCATCAAAAAAAGTCCAATCAAACACAGCCAAGGTTTTTTGTTGACATAAATTACTTATGTCATAGTTATCGATGATTCTTGTCCG
>JANAVB010037112.1:0-13311 GCA_029216955.1 Iris pallida
ATCAAGCCTTTCAGATCAGCCCGCCATGCTCGGGTCAGCAACTCCCAAGCCATTACTGAAATACCAGCCCCAACTAAAGCACCCCCAACACAGTGGGCCCCAAGCTGAGAACAGCCCAGCAAACCTTCCCTCCGCTCGGGCTTAACAGCCGAGTTACGTACTGCATATGTAGACAAAGAGAACCGAGAGGAAGTTCGCAACAAACCCTAACTCTAATCGCGCGCCACCACTGCTCGAGCTGGGCGACCATGGTTGGCCTCAGGCGCGCGCGTCCACCGCGCCTCCGCTGGCCGGAGAGCCGCCGCGGACGGCCGACGACCCGCGGGCGTGGACTGAATCGAAAAAACAGGGCCAACAGTTGCAGAGCAGAGCCAGTTTCGGAGCGAGTTATCTCCACGATCGTTTGATCCTTTTGAGATCCGTAAACTCTGGTATGATCGTGTTATAACCCTCTCTAATTCCTATTAAATAGTTTAAAATCTAGCGATCCGAAACTCGACAGAAACCGAGTTGAAAATCACCGAAAAACCTGTTCTAAAACAGGACCAATAACAGTCCAATCACCCAAGTTGGACAATCGATTCTGATCGATCTAGTAACATGTTAGAAAAACTATTTGAAGGCGTTTATTGACAACATGTAGGGCTTCGAATCCATTTTTACGGAATTGATTTCATCGACTACATGCCGAGAAATCGGATTCCGAAGTTTCCCGAAAATCTGTTTTCAAAACTAGAAAATTACTCCACACGACGTGCGTCCCGCCATTCCGGGCGACGTGGTCGCGCACCGAAGCCATCGAAAGCTGCGTAACAGCTTCGTGGTCGTGTGGGCTTTGACGGAATTCAAATTGGTCGCGTGTGCGCGACGAATTTGATGCGTATCCGTCAAAATCCTCCGTATCGTACACTTTGCAAATTCCCCAATTACTTTGTGCACGTTCGTCAGATCGAGACAAACTTGCGCCAACAGGACCGTATCATTTTCTGGTCCTGTATGCCAAGTTTGGTCCAATTCTGAGACAGTTGAATCCGACGTCGTTTTGTGGGCCCCACGGTTCCACCCAACGGGCGATTTTGTGCACGGCCCGCCGGAATCCAACTCTGGACATACGGTGGGTTCGTATCGGAAAACTGGATCCGTAAACATGTAGTTTGACGACTTTAGAGACCTTTGACTCTGGCACGCTTTTCGGTGCAAAACGGGTCCAACGGCGGACATCGTTTTTGCTCGAAATTACCGTTTTGCCCCTGTGTCCAGAATTGGACTTAAGGACAGACAATCCTAGCTAATTTGACTATTCTGAGACTGTTGGCATTGTCTGTTTCAGCTTTCGGAGATAGTTGTGATGTTTTGGACTTCTTGGCTTCGCGGTGGACTAGTTTATTATTGGATCTTCGTGCAATCTCCAGGCAAGTATACCTTACCTCCCTCTACAGTTTATTTACATGTATATTTCTATTACTATATAGTTTTACTAGTTGATTATTGATATGTGATTTGTACATCGTGTTTGTTAGTATATATTTAGGTCTTGTTTATAGTTATCCTTGTAGTTCATATTAAATATTTGTATATATAGTTCTTGTTAATTCTGTAGTTCATACTGGATTGGTTTTTCTCGTGTATCGTGATTGGGTCGCGTCGTGTCATCACTTGTACTTGGACTGAGTCGCATCGTGTCATAGAATTGAGTAGGTCATATCGGAACTGCTTACCTCCTTGTCTTGAACCTTGAAGCTAACCTGCGAGTCCACTATAGGGACGAGGGTTAGTAGTTATTGGTCCACACCTGTGAGTTCACACTAGGGACGAGGGTGATGCTAGCCTGCGAGTCCACACTAGGGACGAGGGTTAGTAGTAGATGCAAACCTGCGAGTCCACGCTAGGGACGAGGGTTAGCAGTATAGGGTTTACACCTGCGAGCCCATGCTAGGGGCGAGGGTGATGCTAGCCTGCGAGTCCACACTAGGGACGAGGGCTAGTAGTTGTTCAAACCTGCGAGTCCACACTAGGGACGAGGGTTTGTGTATTCGATTGGTTATCCATTAACATCATGATATCGTGTCCTCTTGTTCTTCTCCAGCAGTTCGTTTAGGCATAGTGGTTCCTTCAGTCGTGTATAGTCGTGTTTTAGTGTTGATTGGTCCTTTCTCGTTTATTTCCCGTATTTTCTTTATTGCATGATAAACTGCTAGATAGGCATGTTTATGTATCTTGCTATGTCCCCTGAGGACCTGATGATCTCTTCAGGTTTAGTGAGTGCATGGAGATAGCTATTAGTTCTGGATGTCGGATGGGATGATACGCTTGCGGGATTCAGGTATCATATTGTATTTTTTATCAGTTCGTGCTTTCATTCCTTATCATGAGATATCATGTTTCTGATTCAGTTTAGACTCTTGTTATTTCCTTTAGAGTCTTATCGGACATATATGCTAGTGGGCTGCAGACCACGATCCATAGTGTTCAATCTTATTTATATGATTCCTGTGGATTGAGATATAGATTTGCTTGCCATGATTGGCAGTTTACCCTAGCCGTGACAGCGTTTACGTATTCGAGTCGGGCTGGAGTCCGCTTGATGCGTAGCTGGCTTGCTCACGCTCTCGCGTCCGAAAAGCGGGTGCGGGTCGTGACAGTCAAGAAGCTGCATCTTCCAGTATTTGCATCCGAGAGGCCCAGTGACAAATTCGATAAGGACTGAAACTTCGAGCATATACAGGTGTTTGGGTACATGCGACAGTTTGTTGACGAGAACGTGTACAACCACGTTGCCAATATTGAGCATGCAAAGATGTTGTAGGAGAAGCTAGAATCTTTGTACGCGAAAAAGATCGGGATAAACAAACTGTTCCTGATCCGAATGATGATGGGTCTACGTACAAAGATGGTGCATCCATTACGGATCACTTGAGTGAGTTCAAGGGCATGGTGGACCAGCTATCCTCGATGGAAGTCAAGTTCGACGACGAGGTTGAAGGACTTTGGTTGCTATGTACATTGTCAGACTCGTGGAAGACTGTACGAGTATCTATGATCGCTTCTGCTCTGAAAGGCATGGTCAATCTAGAGTTTGCCAATAGCGGGGTACTGAATGAAGAGATACGAAGACGTTCCAGGGCACTTCATCCACATCCCATCACTCAGAGGTACTAGTTTTAGAGAGCCGTGGAAGGGACAAAAGCAGGGGTCCAGATGGTGGCAGAGACAAGAGCAAGAGAAAGTCCAAGAGTCGGTACGAGGACTCGGAGTGTTACCACTGTGACAAGAAGGGCCACATCAAGCGGAACTGTTTCGCATAGAAGAGAGAGAAGAAGGGCGACAAGGGGAAGCAAGATGAGAACACTACAGCGACGGCTTCGATACATGGAGGCGATGTGATCGTCGTAGGTGATGAGGTTATTACAAGCCTCGCCTGCGATGACAATTCTTGGCTGGTGGACTCAGTGGCTTCGACGCATGTATCTCCCAACAGGGCACTATTTGCCACTTACACGACAGGCGACTGTGGAGTGTTGAAGATGGACAATGGAGATGTGTTGAAGGCGTTGCCATTGGAGATGTGCATTTAAGGACGAAGACGGATGCAGTTCTTGTTCTCAAAGATGTTCGTCATGTCCCTGATATCCGTTTCAACCTGGTGTCGATTGGAAGGTTGGATGACGAGGGATTCTTCTGTCTTTTCGGGAATAGTCAGTGGAAGCTTTCCAGAGGTTCGATGGTGATTGCCAAAGGAAGCAAGAAGTCCGATCACAACTATATGAAAGGGAGCGCACAGGGGGTACAGGAGGTGAATGCAGTCAGTGATGCGTCTACCGAGTTATGGCACAGGCGGCTCGGCCATATCAGCGAGAAGGGGATGAGCTACTTGGTGAACATGAAGGTGATTCCAGGGCTCAAGTCCACAAAGTTAGAGAAATGCACGCACTGTTTAGCTGGAAAGCAAAATATGGTGTCTTTTCAAAGTCACCCAAGTTCAAGGAAGCCGACGTTGCTCGAGTTGATTCACTCGGATGACTGCGGTCCTATGAAGGTAAAATCTATTGGTGGTGCTTCTTACTTTGTAACTTTTATTGATGACTGTTCTAGGAAGGTTTGGGTCTATGCCTTAAAGACCAAGGATCAGGTGCTGCCCACTTTCAAAGAGTTTCAGGCCTCTACTGAAAGAGAGACGGGCAAAAAGTTATTGTGTGTTCGATCCGACAATGGCGACGAATACATTGGTCCCTTTGATGCGTATTATAAAGAGAAAGGGATACGACACCAGAAGACTCGGCCCAAGACACCTCAGCTCAATGGTGTAGCGGAGCACATGAATATGACACTGATGGAGAGGGTGCGGTGTTTGCTGTCAGAAGCAAATTTGCCAGGCAGTTATTGGGGTGAGGCTCTTCTCACAGCTGCTTATGTTATTAATTTATCTCCTAGTGCTCCTTTGCAAGGTGATGTACCTGACAAAGTATGGTACGACAAAGAGCCGTCATACAATCACCTGCGAGTGTTTGGTTGTAAGGCCTTCGTGCATGTACCAAAGGACGAGAGGTCCAAACTTGAGCCGAAGACGAGGCGATGTGTCTTTGTCGACTACGGTCGGAATGAGTTTGGCTGTAGACTCTACGACCCAGTAGGAAGAAAGCTTTACAGAAGCAGGGACGTGATATTCGTCGAGGATCAGACCAAGACCAACACTCAGGATTCCGAGACGCCTTCTGAGGCTGAGGAATTGCCTGAGTTAGAGTCATTTCGCTTCGAGCAGTTTCTAGAGGACATTGCAGAGGATCCAGTTATGGGGGAGCCAGTGCATGGAGTTGCTCCTAACCTTGTTCATCAGCCTGCTGATGGTGGTCAGGGTGTCCCTCAGGAGGATGAGCATGCCGGAGAGGCAGTTCCTGAAGTGGAGAGACTGTTGGTATACAGCCAGCACT
The DNA here is from genome assembly GCA_029216955.1 of Iris pallida. Taxonomy (NCBI): domain Eukaryota; kingdom Viridiplantae; phylum Streptophyta; class Magnoliopsida; order Asparagales; family Iridaceae; genus Iris; species Iris pallida. The sequence continues at coordinate 4,929 of JANAVB010037112.1, forward strand.
AGTGGCTCCACTGAGAAGGAGCGACAGAGATCGTCGACCATCTACGAGATACTCACCCGGTAAGTATGTGCTACTGACTGACGGAGGAGAGCCCGAAAGCTTTGTAGAGGCTATGAAAGACGAACACAAGCAGGAGTGGATGCAGGCTACGCAGGAGGAGATGAGTTCCTTACACGCCAATTTCACTAACGAGCTGGTGCAGTTGCCAAAGGACAAAAAGGCTTTGAAGAATCGATGGGTGTTTAGAGTGAAGCAGACGGATGATGCTACTCGCCTTCGATATAAAGCGAGGCTGGTAGTTAAAGGCTATGGTCAGCGAAAAGGTGTGGATTATGATGAAATCTTTTCGCCAGTCGTCAAGCAATCGTCTATTCGGGTAGTGCTAGCATTGACATCCAGTTTCAACTTGGAGGTCGAGCAGATGGACGTGAAGACGACATTCCTCCACGGTGATCTTAAGAAGGAGTTATACATAGAGCAGCCAGAGAGACTCTATGAGAAGGATAAGTCATATTTGGTCTGCCGGTTGAGGAAGAGCTTGTATGGTCTAAAGCAGGCTCCGAGGCAGTGGTACAGAAAGTTCGAGTCGTTTATGAGAGAGCATGGTTATGCACGGACGGCGTCGGACCATTGCATATTTGTGAGGTACTTTACCGAGGATGATTTCATTATTTTATTGCTCTATGTTAATGACATGCTATTAGTGAGTCGGAATGCCACTAGGATAGCGGAGTTGAAGCGCCAACTGGGCACGACCTTCTCTATAAAGGATTTGGGTGCAGCAAAGACCATTCTTGGGATGGAGATCAGCCGAGAAAAAGAGTCCAAGCTGCTACACTTGTCCCAAAAGAAGTACATTCACCGGGTACTTCAACGTTTCGGGATGGACGGGTTGAAGAATGTGAGTTGTCCCTTGCGGCTCACTTTAAGTTCACTGAGGAGCAGTGTCCATTTATCGAGGACGAAAAACAAGATATGGAGTGGGTTTCATATGCCTCAGCTGTGGGAAGCCTTATGTATGCTATGGTGTGTAGGAGGCCAGACATTACTCAGTTAGCACAGTTAGCAGGTACCTTCCAAATCCTGGAAGGGTATATTGGAGTGCGGTCAAGTGGATTCTACGGTACCTTCAGGACACTGCTGATTGGAGACTTTCTTTTAGTGGTGACGAGCCGAAGCTGGTTGGGTATACCGACGCTGATATGGCTGGAGATGTAGACACGAGACAATCGACTTCGGGCTATGTGATGATGTTTGCTGGAGGAGCGGTATCGTGGCAGTCACGGTTGCAGAAGTGTGTTGCCTTGTCGACGACAGAGGCAGAGTATATTGCGGCGACGGAGGCTTGCAAGGAGTTGCGGTGGATGAAAAAACTGTTGCAGGGAATGGGACTGAAGCAAGAGCAGTATACTTTGCTTTGCGACAGTCAGAGTGATATTCACCTTGTGAAGAATCAGACCATTTATAGCCGGTCCAACCACATCGAGACTCGGTATCATTGGATACAGGATGTGGTTGAGAAGAAGGATGCAGAGCTTGAGAAGGTTCATACAGATGATAACGGAGCAGATATGTTCACCTAGATTCTATCAAGGGGAAAGTTTGAGTACTGCATGCGGATCGTCGGGATAACGAGTTCCTCCACCTAGTTGTGAAAGGGGAGAAATGTTGGAGTGGGTGGGATTCCCAACCTATGTGGAGAATGTCCGGAGAATATCTCGGGGAGCGACGAGCGCCATCTGTGTGTCGGAGAAGCTCGGGAGTGCATGTATCCTATTTTGGAACATATATGGTAAGTAAATATATGATTGGATTTTCATATTTACTTTGATCATATATTTATGATTGGACCCTTCATATAGTAGCTTTCCATATAATTGGGCTTCCAATTATGGCAAGCCAATTATGATTGAATTTTCATTAAATATATGATTGATGCATATTGAAAGTTTCCATATATATTGGCCTTCCATGTATAGAATACAAAGGGCTTATAAAATGGTGCTGCATGCTAGTTGAAAAATCATCTCAAATCAAAAGTGTTTACAATCTTTGAGAGAGAGAGAGAGAGAATTAAGGACTATTGTGAAGGAGAGATTGCTTCGAATAATTTTTCGGCATCTCTTGTTCTTCGGAGTTCGCGATCAAAAAATTTCTTCTTTCAAGTGAGTTGTGGTGATCCGTGTTGGATCGGGAGGAGCTTGTAGAGGGTGTATTCTCTTTATTCCATTAGTGGAGGTTCTTCAAGGTTGGACTCTGATCGTCCCGTGGTTTTTCCCGCAAGGATTTTCCACGTCAAAAATCTTTGTGTCTGCGATTGTATTTGGCATTTTTTGTTTGTGTGCTTTTGCTCGATTCTCTTGCATGACTTTCTGGTTTGGAGGAACGGTTTCCGCGCTTCGTTCCCAACACTAGGTACAGCTAAGTCTACACCAATTTTTTTTTCTTTTTCTATATAGTTTTTATTTTTTTATTTTTTTTGATTTTTTTGTGGGAGTTAGTCAACACCTAGTCCGCCCAACTCACTATAGTCCATCCCAATTTACATTTTTTGATCCGTCCCTGTCGAAGAGTTCTTCATTCGCTTCGCAGGAGTCACACACAAAACATAGTTTCAGAATATTTACTTGTTGTAATAACAAAAAGTCTAAAATATTTAGTTGTGAAAACATAATAGCTCTTTTATTTAAGTAACAAATAAGCCAAATTTGGAAGCTGTTATTCGTATCATTGTGGCTTCACACGTGTCATGTGTACAAGAAATCATTTCTTATTTTGACATGCAATTAAAAGTGGTGTGTGTATATATACTTAGCTAGTGTTTAGATGCATGAAAATGTTGACTTCGTTAAAGTTTATCAAAGAAGAATAAAATGCATGTATACCTTGTTTCCTTGCTCCGCTCCATAGCCACGATAACCATCAATGGTGGATAAACCTAATGAATACTGCAAAAAAGAATTATGCTCGTTTCACATTCTACATTACTAGAAAGAATGATAACAACTAAAACATGGAACCTAACTTATTTTATTATGCCAACCTGTTGACCTTTGTGTATACTACACTACATAGTTTGCCTAACTTTATTCAAATATATGTTGTGGCTATTTAGATCTAATCGATAGGATCTAATTGATAGAAGTTGAACTCAAATCTATCAGCTACAGTTACATGTTATAGCAACTAATTTGAACCTTGGAAGTGTTATATATATATATATATATATATATATATATATATATATATATATATATAGCAACTAATTTGAACCTTGGAAGTGTTATATATATATATATATATATATATATATATATATATATATATATATATAACACTTCCAAGGTTCAAATTAGTTGCTATATATATATATATATATATATATATATATATATATATATATATATGTGAAGATGTCGGCCGTCCCGTGAGGTTCTGGAGTGCGCGAGGTGTACGTGTGGGACGATGATGAAAAAGTCAATGCGGACAATATCCGCACGAAGAGTCCGAAGCGACATGACGACTGGTTAAAAATTGTGTACGGAAAGACACACGATTTAACTGAGCCCGCACGTACTGAAATATATATATATATATATATATATATATATATATATATATATATATCTTATACAAAACACAAAGGTTTTTGAATCATAGGGCTGACTGTGCCGAGATAAAGAGTGATTGGGATTTAATCTTGGTGAATCAACGGTTGTGGGGTTTTATGGAGAATCCAAAAAGTGGGATTTGCACTCATAATGGTTGTGGCTGAGCATTATTGAGAGTGGGAATGAGCATTATTGAGAGTGGGGTTTTATGGGGAATCCAAAGAGTGGGGTTTGCACTCATAATGGTTGTGGATGAGCATTATTGAGAGTGAGATTTTATGGAAAATCCAAAAAAAATTCACATCCAGCAGTGGTTGGAATTTAATATTTTGATGGGGGCCTCATAATTATTATTGTTCGTTTAAAATTGGGGGTCCAAGATTTTGAGAGAGAATACATTAAATGAACCATGCCCAATGGACACGGGTTATGACTAGTATATATATATATATATATATATATATATATATATATATATATATATATATGCAAATGACCTCATTCCATATTTGCATGCTTCTTGAGATGTATGAATACAGTTGACCAATCTAGTTATGGAAATAAAATGTGGAAAATGTCTGAAACCTCCACCGAATTACTTTGACAGAAAGGGAAAACCTGAACATAAAAAGCATTCTAATAAAGTTTATGACAATAGTCTTCCTCGTAGAATAGTCTTGATCAAAATATAACATCAAAAAAGGTGTTGTTCTAGTCTTTCATTGTCAAGAAAAGGTAGGACATTCGGAAGTAGTCCTTTTGCAATTTTTGTTAAGTACGAAATTTAGGTTACAATAAACCAAATTTCCTAATCAAAAAAGTTACGTACCTCAGTCATCGCGGAGGATACGATGGCCGGTATGGGCTCAGTTGTATCCCCAATCCCCAAGCTTATCACCTTCGCATCTGGATACTTTTGCATATGCTCCATTTGTCTCTTGCCAATCTAATTAACATCTCTCTCTCTCTCTCTCTCTCTCTCTCTCTCTCTCTCTCACACACACACACACACACACACACACACACACACACATATATATATATATATATATATATATATATTGAAAATGGTAATTGTGTCGAACGCTCCCACCAGGAATCGATCTCCTGACAACTTGGGCCACATGCCTCACCACTACCACTAAGCTTATATATATATATATATATATATATATATATATATATATATATATATATATATATATTTATTCTTTTTTTGGGCATCCCTTTTCTTTCATCTCTTTTCTATTGTATGAACCATATTTGTTTGAATCAGAAATGATTCTATCATTGATGTACCCACAATTCAATATAGATAGATATATCCCATATATATATATATATATATATATATATATATATATATATATATATATATATATATATATATATATATATATGGGATATATCTATCTATATTGAATTGTGGGTACATCAATATATATATATATATATATATATATATATATATATATATATATATATATATATATATATATATATATCCCACCTTTCATTTTTGCAGCGCGATTTGGAATACTGAAACGGTCGATATTCATTCTTCTTCTTTTTCGTTCTATCTATTCCTTTTCGAATGAAATAGTCCTCCTATTTCATTAGCATTTTGATTGTATCTTTATCCTTATCTTATTCTTAGAGCCGATCCGCTATAATATAATTATAATATATATAAGTAAAATATTATTATAATATAAATAAAGTAAATGAACTTCAAAGAATTTGCTAGAAATGTTCTCAGAAATAATTCATTTTTTTCTAATCATAATTTCAAGTTTGAAATAAAATAGTATTATCATAAATAAATTCAAAGGATTTCTATATAATAAATAATAAACAATTATATATAAAAAGAAAAATTATATAAATATATTTCTTGTTTCAATATATATATATATATATATATATATATATATATATATATATATATATATATATATATATATATAGAAATAAATAGGGCAAAAATACAATTATTTGCGATGTTAGGGTTTGCTCCGGACTTGGGCGACCCTGGAGACGTTTCCGGAGGCGGAGACCCTGATCTGAGCGAAGAAACCAATGATGAACGGCCTGGCCTGCGAGAGGAGGCCGACGGCTGGACCACTGTGGTCCGACGTCGCCGTGGCAAAGCCGGCCCTCCGCAGGCTGCAACGACACGAGTTGATACGGCAGGATCAGGGGGAAGGGGACCACGTCCCCGGCCGCCTTACAGGCCGGCGGTGACAACAACCAGAGCGACGTCCAGGGGCGAGCAGGACATGATCCAAGGATCGTCGGGGTCGCGTGGTCGGGCTATAGATCCAGAGCAAAGGAGGTCTGATCCTGTGCACAAAGGCAAGGCGGCTGCATTGGAGCGGGATCCTCCACCCCAAGCACGAGCGACAACTCAGATAGGCAACCCAGGAGCATGGTCGAAGCCGGTGACATGGGCTGAAATATGCAGACCGGCGGCAGTACAAGAGGAGGTGGATTTGCAATATATTGAACCTGGCATTATTAATGGGAAAAAGGTGGTGGAGATCACGTCGGATGATCTGCAAGAAACAATGGAATACTGGAAAAACACCCTAGTCCTATATGTTATGGGCAATAGACCGTTCTTTGGTCACCTCCGTGCGTTCGCTCATCGAACCTGGAGGCCAAAAGGAGCTATGGAGTTATTTTCCAGAGAAAATGGATTTTATTTTGTCAAGTTTGTGCTGGAAGAGGATCTAGTGAGGGTCCTGGAGGGCGGCCCTTGGACTTTTGATGGAAGACTGGTGGTGCTCAAGAGATGGTTGCCTGGAATCAATTTTGAGAAAGACAGACTCTCCACTGTCCCGATATGGGTTCGCCTGCCATGGCTCTCCCCACGACTATGGAGCATCCCCTCTATAATGAAGATCATGAGCATGATAGGCACCCCCATCCGCACTGACTTCCCTACGGCACGACGACAACGGCTGTCCTATGCACGAGTATTCGTCAAAATTGCTGCTAATGGGTCGTTACCGAAATCTGTTGACATTGTGCTTCCATCCGGTGAATGGATACAACAAGAAGTAGAATATGAATGGGTTCCTCCTTCGTGTGAGAGATGCAGTTGCTTTGGGCACACGAAGACCAGCTGTCGTGAAAGTATTGAAGCTACAGAGACGAATCTCCCAGTAGAACAACAAAGGGACGAGAGGAGCAATCCACCGAGCCAGCAGACTAACAATGATAGCTCTATGAGGATGGACCATGATACTATCATGGACGAGGGAGAGAGGGTGTGCGGGGCCAACCCTAACCCAGCGAGGATTTCCACATCCGTCTTGGGCAAACGGTCTGGCCCAGACGAACCGGCCAAGGAGGATGCGCCTGAGGAACCAAATCCATCACAGGCGTTGGTAATTTTCAACAATCCTTCCGCTAATAAACATGGTAGAACCAACCAACGGGATGATCCACAAAGACAGAATCAAGAAATCAGTGAAGACACAGGAGGAAGCAACCGCGCCTCGAAGCGTCCGGCCACTAGCCATGAACATGTGGAAACAAACCTGCAAGAGGAGTACCAAAGTACCAATCCCGACGAGCCGCCTGATGCGGATCTGGCCACCACTAATCCGAAATGGGTGGCCCATGTTCGAGACATACAGGAGTTGGCTGCCACCACTTCGGGACGTAAACTTGCCTCCTCTCACAGTAAAGCTTCCCCGACCCACCCGCGGGAAAGCTCAAAAAATAAGGGTGCCAATCCCACATCATAAATGACGATCATATCGTGGAATGTGCGTAGAGCAAATTCCATAGGAAGATGACACGAGATCCAGGAAGTAACAAGGAGGCACAAGTGTACCATAGTCATGCTGTAAGAAAGTAAAATAAAAGACGGTGCCAAGCTCACGACACGTATCCCGCATCATTGGGAGACTGCTCACAACCTTTCGGAGTGCGGGGTGGCCCGTATCTGGACAATGTGGGACTCACGCGTGTGGACGGGCCAGGTAAAGTATACCTCTGAGCAATTAATTGTGATTGTTTTCACTAATAAAGGAGGATTGCAGATCGCGGTTGGGGCTGTGTATGGTCATAATGACAGCAGAAGGAGGAAACAGTTATGGTTGGACATTATCCAGGTTACGACAAATTTGGCGAACCCTACGCCTCTGCTCCTATGCGGAGACTTCAATGCCATATTAGAACCTGAAGAGAAGCGGGGAGGACGCCAGGTGCCAATGGAGATACTTGCGGACTTCAAAAATTGCCTACTAAGTTCTAGCCTTCATTGTGTCTCCACGACGGGTCATCGCTGGACATGGAATAATAGCTCGTCTACGAACCGGATTGTGTGCCAACTGGACAGAGCCCTCTGCAATAGTCACTGGCTGGACAAATTCCCCGACAGCAAGGCAGAAGGGTTGGCTAGCGGCACGAGCGATCACTCTCCGATTCTCATCCGTCTACACCAGCAACCTCCTCCTCCTAGAAGGCCGTTCCGGTTCTGTAACTCTTGGCCTGTCTAACCCGGATATGAGGAAGCGGTTCAGAGGGGTCTCCAATCGGGTATTACAGGAACTGCACAATTTTGCTTCGTCCAAATGTTGAAGAAGATAAAGGCAGAATTAAAAGTATGGCACAGGCGCAAACCTCTCCGCCCGTTGGAGCAAGAAGAACTGAAAGCAACTCAATTAGCGCTGCTAAACAATCCCTTGGACGAAGCCTATGCAGGGAAAGAAATCGAGCTTCAAAACGAAGTTCGTCACCTCCGCCATCTCGAGGGGATT